>JAGFNQ010008137.1:84225-146573 GCA_024364735.1 Boesenbergia rotunda | reverse complement strand
TTTGACCCGGTCAATGCGGGCGCCCGAGCGCTCCGGGCGCCCCGGTCAAAGCGGATCCAGAGGATAGACGCTGACCGAGAGCTCTGCGGATCAGAGGCCACGTGGGGGGCGCCCCCGACGTCCCGGGCGCCCCCAGGCCCTATATAAAGGGCCCTCGACCAAGGCTTCAAAACAACTGTTCTCTCAACGCCCCAAAGATCTTCTACGCTCGTGCCTTGCTCCGGAAACACTCCAACTCGAGCCGACGACGCCCCGCTGCCCCGAAAGAGTCAATCCACTCCGGACGTCGGTAACGAAGATCGAAATTTTTATTATTATTATTATTGCACTTACTTGTAATAAATTATTGTAAACTGTTTTGCGCGTATATAGAATTGCCCAAAGTAAACGGTCAACGACCGTGGGCCTTGGAGTAGGAGTCGACACAGGCTCCGAACCAAGTAAATCGACTGTGTCTTTGTGCTGTGATTGTTTTTATTTTATTTCCGCTGCGTACGTGCTCTTTACGAAAATCCGAACGATTTCCGATATTCACCCCCCCTCTATCGGTTTTCTCAATCCAACAAGTGGTATCAGAGCGGGGAAGTTCAAACCTGGTGCAACCACCAGTTTGAAATTTTTTTCGGATTTTTATTTTCTATTTTTTTCTTTACGAATTTCTCGCTAAATAATTCGTTTGTTTTTTTTGTTAAGCGAGGTTGGTGCAACACCCCTCGTTATTTAATTTATCCAGCACTACTAATCCAAGACCTAGTCTTGGAAAATCCTTTAAGTTTTCTTTTTCAGATTAAATGGCTATGCAAGAAGGTTTTAGCACCGCCAGACCTCCACTCTTCAGTGGAGAAGACTTTTCTTACTGGAAATGTCGTATGGAGGTCCACCTGAAATCTCAGGTGGACATGTGGATCATTATCCAGTCCGGTCTGGAGATCCCCCGAAATGCCGAAGGACTTCCTCAGAGCTACTCTGAATGGGACAGCGCCCTAAAGCGAAAGATAGAAGCCGACGCAAAAGCTACTCAGACTCTTCAATGCGGATTGACGAAAGAGGAGCTGAACCGCGTGTGCCCTTTCAACAGTGCAAAGGAGCTATGGACAAAACTGATCGAGCTACATGAAGAGACTTCAGATACTCGGATCAGTAAGAGGGATCTACTACTGAACAAACTCTACACCATCAAGATGGCCGACAACGAAACAGCAGCCTAGCTCCACGCACGAATCCAAGAGGTAATGAACGGTCTTCACACAATAGGTCACAAGGTTGAAAACCGTGACCTAATAAGGTATGCTCTAAACGCCTTCCCTAGAAACACCTTGTGGGCATCTATGGTAGATGCATACAAGGTCTCTAGGGATCTTTCTAAAATAAAATTAGATGAATTATTTTCCGAACTAGAACTGCACGAACAAACTAACACCAATATGGTTGAGAAAGGTATTGCTTTCGTTGCAGGTAAAACTGGAAGGATAACGAAGAAGAAGCCTGAACCTGAACCCGAGTCTAACTCTGACTCAGACTCAGAAGACGAAGAAGGAGAACAAACTAAGCTGGTCCGGCTCGCTCGAAGCTACTACAAAGAGCTGAAGAACCGAACCAACAAATGGAAAACCGGCCGAAGAAAGGACGAACCAGCTGAACCCACAAACAAGCCTAATGTGACCTGCTACGAGTGCAAGAAAAAGGGCCACTACAAGTCAGAGTGCCCTAACCTAAAGGAGACAAAAAGGACGAGAAGAAAGAAGGCACTGCAAGCAACCTGGGACAAATCGTCCTCAGAAGAAGAAAAAGAGGCACCCCAGTCCAACCTCCTAGCTTTGACCGCCTCAGATAAAGTTGAGACTGAGTCAGAAACAGAACAAGAGGATGGCGAGCTGACCTTCATAGAAGACGGAGAAATTAAGGTAACTGGTTTTAATAGATTGTAATTAAGTGAGTTAATTTCATTTCTTTCTCGAGATTTGGCCAAAGCCAAACTCCGAGTCGAATCCCTCCGACAGAAAGTAAAACTCCTGAAAGAGGGAGCTGACTCTAAACCCTTAACCGAGAAGGTTCAGGAAGGAACTCCTACTCAAGTTGAAAAACTTGAAAAGGAAAACTCCTCCCTGAAAACTCAGGTTAAGGATCTTAGATCAGCATTAGAACGATTTACATCTGGTTCCAAAGGTCTTGACATGATCCTTGGAAAACAAAAATCAGTTCTAAATCGATCCGGATTGGGCTATAGAACCAAATCTCGGCAAAGATCATACCTTACTGTACTGAATCAGTCCAGAGGTAAAATTCAGGCATGGGTACCTAAACTATACTTGAACAAACCGACTGGATCAAATCAGTATTGGATCCCCAAGGACAAGATTCACATCTTGCCCAACCATCACCGTGGCTTTAGTCCAGGGGGAGCCAAACTGAAAACTATTTTCATTATTAGATAAACTTGTTATTCTTGATTTAAATTGCTTGATTGATTGGTTATTTAATTTCTGCAATATACCATGCTTAGACCTAGGCTAGCTTAAGGACTAAACAAACTTAGCTGAAATTTGACAACATAGTATTGGGTGGAGGTGAGATGATAGTACGTTAGGGAAGCCAATTTGGCGGAACTAGCCGAAGCTACCGATCCAAGACCCAAACTAGTTAGACCAGAAATTTTTCAAAGAATTTTTGAAAATGAAATTTCATTAAAAGGCTTTATCAAGGAAAGGGTGGATGATCCCATAAGGCTACGGCCAAAGAAGGCCTAGTGCCTCGCCAAGACCTGGAAGCCAATTTCTGAAATTCAAATTCAAATTTTTTTTGTCAAATTCGAATCTAACAGAAAATTTCAGGTATTTGTAGATTTAAACATTTTTGTTAAAATTAATTATTTTCAAAAATAATTAAGTTTTGAAAATTTAATTGTTTTCAAAATTAATCAAAATTTTCAAAATAATTTTAACTATCAAAACCTGTCTCATAAAACCTATAAGGTTAACGTGATTGAAAACCCTAGATTTGGGTGAGACAGCAGGATTAAGACTAAGTTGGAAATTCTTTTACCTATAGGATGAGATATTCTTGTATTTGTCAAAATCATGGTCAAACCATGATTAATATAGTCAAACCATGGTCAAGGCGGTCAAACCACAGTCAAAGCAGTCAAACCATGGTCAAACCAATTTAATCATGGTCAAAAGATGACAAGACATAAAGCTTGTCCCTTTCTATACAAACCCGGGCGCCCGGGACCACACGGACGCCCCCCCATAGCTTTTTCGTTCCCCGAGATAGAAAAGCTGCCTTGCCCTTGACCAGGGCGCCCGGAACCACACGGGCGCCCCCAATCAGTCCTTCAAACTGCTTTTGGCAGTAACCCTGAGTAGGGCGCCCGGAAGCTCCCGGGCGCCCCCATAAGTTTGCCTATAAAAGGCACCCGAACCTCCTTCACTCCCCACACCAAAATCAACCTTCTTCTCCACTTCTTACTCTTCAAGAAGACCTTGCAAGTCCTCTTCCTCAACCATGCCTCCCCGAGCCGTCCGGTATGATTATCATTTATTTTTATTGCATTTAAAATTATTTCATGCAATATCTTTATTCTTCCTTTAACTCTTTTAACTTAGAAGACGCCGACCGAACCCTGCCAACCCCGGTGCCCAACCTAGTCCCGACCCTAGATTTCCTAATCTAGAGTTATGTAATAGGTTTGCACAAACAATCTACAAGCCTATTAAAATGAGCTATCTCAATATGCACTTTTTTACCCAATCATGCCCTGTCGCCATGAACATCATCAACTTCTATCAATTGGACAATCTTGTCTTCTGCACGCATACCATTAATGAATCTTTATGCGCAAAATTTTACAATAATATTATTCGACAAGATAATCTTATGCTTCACACCACTGTCCAAGGGATTCCTTTGACCATCACCCCTACTCTGTTGAACCGCTTCCTAGGACTGCGACCCTCACAGTCCACATTCTGCTGTTATCCTCCTAGGAACCCCCCATTTGATCCTCCCTACTCAGATATTACCCTAGATACCATTCACTCCTATTTCTTTAGGGCAGACCTCCCCGCAAACAGACGCTTCCTAGCTGTTGAACTTCAGGCCTAGAACTATGCCTTGTATAGAGTTCTGGTCCGCTGTATCCTACCACTTTCCACCAGAGACCTAGGGACTATGCGACCCTTTCATGCTTTCCTTCTTTATGCCCTAGTCCACCACCTTGACCTAGACATTGGACTCCATATGTTTCATACCATTCTACATGCGTCCAGTGTCACGACCCAGGGACGAGTACGGACACCATATTGCCACATCATCACATCCCTTCTTCATCACCACGGTCGGGACATTACCGTTGGTGAAATTTCCGCTATAATCGACTTTGACGAAATAGGATTTAGGAACTTTTCCTTAGCGGGTCTAGAGGTGTCGGCCACCGGGGTTCTTAGTTGGAGACGACAGCAGGCCGGAGCACCAGTCGACTCAGACGAGGAGGTTGAAGTCGTTGTTGGAGACATAGCTGCAGCCGCCCGAGCACACATCGACGAGCCCGCTCCACCGACACTCTACCAGAGAGTGATGCATTTAGACACAAAGGTTCAGAGTCTCCGAGAGGAAGTCGAAGCCTACCACCTAGGGCAGATGGAAGCTCGTCGAGCCGATCGAGAAGTGGCTGACGCACGATACATAGAGATGATGGCACGATTCGATGCATGACAGCCTGGCCCGTTTGATCATCCCGGTCCTTCGTCTTAGATTCACTTAGTATTGTACCTATTTGACTGCCCCTACTCAGTAGGGTTGACTTGGGTTTGACTGTTTGACTGTATTTGAACCTTGATTACCTGCTTTATTTTCTGTTGACCAGTTTATGAGTACTTGTTCTCTTTTCAGTCAGGATTGTGCTATGTAGAATAGAGTATCTCAATTTTTTTTACTGCTCTACTTGATTTCAAAAATCAGTTTTCTAAAAATAAATTTTGAAAAACTGCTTTACTTAATTTCAAAATCAGTTTTCACTTTTTACTTAGTTTTATTGCAAAACTACCCCCTTTAAAAATTAGGGCTTTTTCGAAAATAGACTTAGCCTAGGCCCTAACCCTAGAACTGCATGCACCTATAGACTTAGAAGCCAGCATCTCACAAGCACCTTAGGGTACTTTTGATTGATAACCTAGAAAGGGTTGAGATGCTTAGGTCTTTGCCTTAATTCAAGATGCTTTATGTCAGTGCATCTGCAGTAATTAGGGCACTAAATACAACTTAAACAGCAATCCAGTTAAGTGTCAAGTGTAGAAAATCTAACTTGAACAGAAACACTTAACTTGACTAACCCTAGCAAAAACTACTGTTTATAACAGTTAGTAAGTAGCTAATTGGGTTAGACAGGTCCCTACAGAGAAAATTGATTGATTTAGTGTAAATCTAATTATGAATTGGTTCAGTACAGCAAATTCTTATTTATTTTCTTTATTCATGCTATATTTATCTATTTTGATATATGGCAAAGGGGGAGAGATAGGAAAGGAGAGAGTAAAATTTTCTTATCTTTTATTCAAAAAGCTTTCAAAAGTTTTTAAATTTTTCCTTTATTCAAAAAGGTTCAAAAATATACTTATCCTTTATTCAAAAGCTTAAACTTTTTGAAGAAGTACTTAAGTTCTTAAAGCTTTCAAAATTTTGCCTAAGTACTCCAGTTTCAAAAGTTCTTAAAAGCTTTCAAAATTTTGCCTAAGTACTCTAGTTTCAAAAGTTCATAAAAGCTTTCAAAATTTTGCCTAAGTACTCTAGTTGCAAAAGTTCTTAAAAGCTTTCAAAATTTTGCCTAAGTACTCCAGTTTCAAAAGTTCTTAAAGCTTTCAAAATTTTTCCTAAGTACTCTAGTTTCAAAAGTTCTTAAAAGCTTTTAAAATTTTGCCTAAGTACTCTAGTTTCAAAATTTCTTAATGCTTTCAAAATGTTGCTAAGTACTCTAGCTGCAAGATTTTTACTCAAGCTTTCAAAATTTTCCTAAGTACTCTAGCCTTTCAAAAGGTTCTTACTTAAGCTTGTCAAATTTTTTTTACTCTAAAGCTTAAGTTTTTCAAAACTGTATTAAACTGAAATTCTTACTTAAGCTAACATTTTCAAAAAGTTTTCAAGTACAAGTAAAGTTTTTTTAACCCCACGAAATTTTGAAAAATCTAGGGGGAGATTCCTTCCAGGGGGAGGGAACAAAAGTTAAAACTTTTTCATATTTTGCTTATCTTTTTGAACTAGGGTTGCCATAAATCAAAAAGGGGGAGATTGTTGGTGCAGAATGCACCTAAGTCAAACCCGTGTTTTGATAATGGCAACATAGGTCAAAAGTTAAGTCTTTCTTATTTTCTAACAAGTTAATCTAGTGTGCAGGAAAAGCCCTAGCGAAGGACTGCTAGGCACTGGCAAAGGAATGCCAGGAAAGAAAGCCCTAGCAAAGGATTGCTAGGCAACTGGCGAAGGACTGCCAGTATCAAGCCCTAGCGAAGGACTGCTAGGCTCCAGGCGAAGGACAGCCTGGGACTGAAGCCCTAGCGAAGGACTGCTAGGCAACTGGCGAAGGACTGCCAGTTCACAAGACCTGACAAAGGACTGTCAGGCAAAAGTCCAACCAGAGAAACGGTTGGCATCAGGTAAATTCTCCTGAGAGGAGTAGGTGAGGACGCGTTCCCCGTCGAGGGAACAGTAGGCGTCGGTTCGACCTAGGGCTCCATTTTGGAGACCAAAGTCAGAACCAAGATAGCTAAGGCTGTATAAACAAATACTTTATTGCTTTATTGTGTTTTGGACTAACCCTGGATGCCGGACCAAAGGAAGGAGTGTCTGCAGCTCAGATAGCCTCAAAGGGATGAGGTAGTAGCTGAGTAGGGCGCCCGGAGTGTCCCGGGCGCCCCCAAGGGCTATATAAAACAAGTAAAGATAAAAGGAGTTCGAATACATGCTGGGTCGGGCGCCCCCGCTGCTCCCGGGCGCCCCCTGCGCTCCGGGCGCCCCCATGCGCAACATTGAACCCGAACCCCTCGAAGCCAAGGAGATAGGACTTTGACCCGGTCAATACGGGCGCCCCGAGCGCTCTGGGCGCCCCGGTCAAAGCGGATCCAGAGGATAGACGCTGACCGAGAGCTCTGCGGATCAGAGGCCACGTGGGGGGCGCCCCCGACGTCCCGGGCGCCCCCAGGCCCTATATAAAGGGCCTTCGACCAAGGCTTCAGAACAACTGTTCTCTCAACGCCCCAAAGATCTTCTACGCTCGTGCCTTACTCCGGAAACACTCCAACTCGAGCCGACGACGTCCCGCTGCCCCGAAAGAGTCAATCCACTCCGGACGTCGGTAACGAAGATCGAATTTTTTATTATTATTGTTAGTGCACTTACTTGTAATAAATTATTGTAAACTGTTTTGCGCGTATATAGAATTGCCCAAAGTAAACGGTCAATGACCATGGGCCTTGGAGTAGGAGTCGACACAGGCTCCGAACCAAGTAAATCAACTGTGTCTTTGTGCTGTGACTGTTTTTATTTTAATTCCGCTGCGTACGTGCTCTTTACGAAAATCCGAACGATTTTCGATATTCACCCCCCCCCCTCTATCGATTTTCTCGATCCAACAGGGTTAACCCTAATCATGAGCCCTAATGGCTTCCTATGGTCTCATAAATGGTGTATGGTTGTTCCTTTACCTTATGTTATCTTACATGTTTATGGAATTGATGGAACTCCACCTTATAGGTTTCGGCCAAGCCTTGTATCTAGGGTTTGGGGTGGAGTTAGGGTTCGAAGAATGATGGTTTATGCTTACCATGAAGTATATATATATATCTATAGGTTCAAGCATGTGGTAGAAATCATGTTACCTATAACCCTAACCATATGCACCATGTTTTATGTTATATGTTATGATTGGATGCCATGCTTAATAGGGTTTATTATGAATGCCTTATGTTTTATGCCATGTACATGAATGGTAGGTAGAATGTTATGGAAATCCTACCTATGCATGCTTGAGATAGATACCATGCTTAGGCAAGAAATGCAATGTTTATCTTACGTATTATGATCATACAAGCTCTATGTGGTAGGATAAATATCTATGAAAAATATGTCATGTTCGATGCAATGCTTACCTTATATGTTATGATCATGCAAGTACTAGGAATAGGAATGATGTTTAGGTATGCATGCCATGTTTTATGTATGAAGATGTATGTCATGTTGTATGAATAATGATGCATGCCATGTTGTATGAATAATGATACATGCCATGTTAAATGAATAAAGATGCATGCCATGTTTATGAAAGAAGATGCATACCATGTTTATGAATGAAGATAATGCTCATGCCTTCCAGGCATCATGATGCTATGCAATAAGTATGAACAATCAAAGGACAAGCATATGTTAAGTCATGCTTTATGTAACATGGTTATGCTATGAATGTTTGATGGATGATGAAACATGTAAAATATTTTACTTTATGAATGGGCTTGTACCGGACCGAAGTATGGGTCCAAGGGATGGGCACCTTAAGAACGCCCCGGTTATGGACTACCGACTATGTTGTCCACGATTTTGGCACTACCGGAGCTGTGCAACAGGGATGGGCTCCTTAAGAACGCCTCGGTTCGGGGACTACCGACTATGCTGTCCTTACCCTAGTAGGTCGGGGCTAGCTACCTCGGACTTGCTAGGGATGCGCGCTTATGATGTATGTATGTGGTACAAGGCGGGGACCCCAATGATATGATGATTATGTTTAAACATTTAAAAGTATGTTTTTAAAAGTTAAGCATCCTTATGTATATGCATTCCACTCATGCATTCATTCATGTTATGCATTATGCTATGCTAATAATGTTTTATGTTTATGCTTCATGTTAAGAAATCTGCATGAGAGTAAATGATCTATGTCATGATTATGTTAAGAAGATGCTCATATGCTATGATAGGAAGTATGCCTATGGTTATGCCTACGGGTTAGTTTACACTTTATAGACATGTTTATACCATGTATTATGTCATGTTAAGAATGTTTAATATGTTATGGTTATACCATGTATTATGTCATGCTAGAAATGTTTACTATGTTTACGTTTATGCCATGTAGCATGCCATGCTTAGATTGTTTACTATGTTTACGTTTATGCCATGTTTCATGCCATGCTAGGAATGTTCACTTATGTTATTGTTCATGCCATGTCACGTATATGATAAGTGATTCAAGTTGTTATGTTCTAAGTAGAGCACCAAGTATGTTAATGTTTCATGTGCTCATTATGAGATGATGAATGGTTTTTGTGAGTAGGAAAAAGTCTTACTAAGCCTGCGTGCTTATAGTCTTATTTCCTTATACCGCAGATCTTTCAAGGGGACAATGAGGAAGCAGCAGGAGGGCAAGAACGCATGTGTGTGATAGTGACTTGGCCCAAGAAATCATATGTTTATCGTTTATGCTAGAACATTACTTTGGTCACTTATATGCTTGAATGCTTGAATATTGACTTATGGAACTCTATGTTAAGTATGACATGATATGAAGTTTAAGTATGAAGTCAATATGCCGAGTTTCCATGTCATTATGTTAAGAATGGTAGTAGGGCATGTATGTGTAAGAATAAAGTTATTCCGCTGCCTTATGATGTCTACATGCCCTAAGTATGTTAATGTAACGCCGCTTTACGAAAAAAAAAGTGGGCGTTACACAAGGTCAAGTCAAGTCGGGCTTCGGCAGGACCCTGGGGGAATAGGGTTTCCTCGTCTAGGAGATAAGATGAACTGGTCTCGGTCTACCTGTGGGCTACAAGGGGAAGATCGCTGCCCCCCCCCCCGGAACTTAGGTCGGCTTTGACTGAGATCGTTAGAGTTGAGTGGCTGGGCCCAGCAGGGTTGACCTAAGGCAAGATAGCATCAGCATGTTGTTCTTGAGGTAGCGGTGCCAAAGACAAGTTGGCAGATGCCAGGTCCGATTGGGACCAACCCGACTGAAGTGGAGGCAATCCAGGATAAAACACCGTTGAGGGAGATTGCTCCCCTAGTGTCTCCTCCATCTCCCATGGTGGAGAAGGGAGGCGTATGCAATGAGATTGAGGGCCATCTGGGGACTCCTAGAGGTGGGAGCAAGAAGACTCAAGAGCAGCCCATTTTCTCTTGTGAATGATGCGAAGGGGGGAGTGGGATTCTTCCTCCGAGTCCACCTCAGCGGCAGTTGGAGTGGTCGAGGCAAGCACAGGACCACTCGACGTTGGGGCAGGCTGTTGATGCAGTCTGACCTGATTGTTGTTTTGGTGTTGACATCGATTTAAGTTTAGGTGAGTGAGAATATTCGGCTTAAGTCCTGGTTGGGGACTGGGCATGAAATCCCGGTGAGTGAAGTCGGGTCCTGGTGAGTGAAGCCAGGTGACGAAAATCTCGGTGAGTGAAGCCGAGTCCCGGTGAATGAAGCCGGGTGATGGAAACCCTGATGAGTGAAGCCGGGTCCCGGTTAGTGAAGCCGGGTCCTGGTGAGTGAAGCCGGGTGATGGAAACCCCGGTGAGTGAAGCCGGGTGATGGAAACCCCGGTGAGTGAAACCGGGTGATGGAAACCCCGGCGAGTGAAGCCGGGTCCTGGTGAGTGAAGCTAGGTGACTGAAACCCCAGTGAGTTAAGCCGGGTCCTGGTGAGTGAAGCTAAGTGACGGAAACCACGGTGAATGAAGCCAAATCCTGGTGAGTGAAGCCAGGTGACGGAAACCACGGTGAGAGAAGCCGGGTCCCGGTGAGAGAAGCCGGGTGATGGAAATCCCGGTGAGTGAAGCAGGGTCTCGGTGAGTGAAGCCGGGTGACTGAAATCCCGGTGAGTGAAGTTTGGTCCCGGTGAGTAAAGTCGGGTGATGGAAATCCCGGTGAGTGAAACCGAGTCCCGGTGAGTGAAGCCGGGTGACTGAAATCCCGGTGAGTGAAGCCGGGTCCTAGCGAGTGAAGCTAGATGACCGAAACCCTGGTGAGTGAAGCCAGGTCCTAGCGAGTGAAGCTAGGTTGAATGATGTCCCGGTGAGTGAAGCTGGGCACGGAGTCTTGGTCCGGGGGACTGAGGTTAGAAAGTGGTTGGATCGGTCTGTGGTCAGATCAGGGAGTTGGCACTAACTCTTGGTTGTGGATCAGTCTGGTGACCGATCCAAGGAGTCTGATCGTTCTGGTGAACGATCAGAAAGAGAACAGAATATTTCTGTTTGGCTTCTGATCGTTCTGGTGAACGATCAGATAGAGATCAGAATGGTTCTGTGAGAAACCCTGATTGGTCTATTTGACCGATCAGGGATCAGACTGTGGACATCCTGACTGATCAGGATGGCTCCTGATCGGTCTGGGAGTGACCTGATCGGTCACTAGACCGATCAGAGCACAACCTGATCGGTCAGGTGACCGATCAGGGTCTTTAGCTGATGAGTTGTGCCTTGAATGGCAGTCAGCTGGAGGATCGGTCAAGGTGACCGATCCCCAATCCCTGTTCGGTCAGTGTGACCGATCACAGAGTCACTGGATCGATCAGGAGGTGACCTGATCGATTAGGATCTTCACTGATCAGTCTGGTGACCAATCAGTGTCTGATAACTTTAATTTGAATCGTTGTCAGACGCTCTGATTTTGCTCTGAATCTTTCTAATACCTGCTGATTTCTTTGTGATTTGCTATGCTAAGCCTTTGATGAGTGTGCAGGTGAGACAGGGATGATACAAACCAAGGAGAAGAGTCAATGGCGACTTTCACTGTGGCAGGTTTGTCTGTATTCTGTTTCCAAGTTTCAACGGCTTCTGGCGCGGCTGGCGACTGACCGGAGGCTCATCTGGAGAGGTCTTCAGTGGATTGAGCTCTCAGTGGAGTCAGTGGATTAGGCTGTGGTTCATTGGGTGCTAATGGAGCCTGGTGATGGTGAGCAGGAGCTTAAGAAGAAGCTGGGATGCAGAGGAGCAAAAGAGAACAGGCAGGAAACAAATGAAGGGTTTTGCTGGGGGTTTCGCTGTGGTGTTGTGCTCTCTGTATAGTTTCTTGCTTGAGCGTTCCTGCTAGATCTTTGTGTGAGCTATCCTTCTTGTGTCTCTATGCTTAACCGTTATCATCTTGAGCCGATTGTGGAGAGGTTTCTCCACCGAGAAGGAGGCTTTTATATCCGGAGTTCCGAGGCTTGATCTGCCGATGATCAAGGGATTGCCCACCTCACGGGCACGCCAAGGAGTAGGGGCAAGTTATCCCCGAACCTTGTACATCTCCTTGTTAGCGACTGGTTTGTGCTTTGTTCTCTGTTTTTCTTTCTGTTTGTGTTTTGTTCCGCTGCTAACCTAATCACAGAAAGAAAGAAACTTCAAAGAAGCGAGTTGTTTAACTGTCTGGCTATTCACACCCCCCCCCCTCTCTAGCCATCCAAGGTCCAACAAGTGGTATCAGAGCCTGAGGCTCTTTCAAACGGACTAACACACGAGAGCTTACAAGGATGGCTATGAGGGAAGGCTACAGCACCAACCGACCTCCATTCTTTGACCGAGCCTACTTTCAATATTGGAGGTCAAGGATGGAGTATTATTTGAAGACCAACATCAACATGTGGTTCTCTGTCAAGGAGGGTTTCTCCCCTCCAAAGGATGCTGAGGGAAAAGAGCTAGAGTTTTCAAGGTGGTCGGCAAAACAAATCCGGAAGGGGGAAGCTGATGCAAAGGCTGTGGTCACCATGCAGTGTGGGATGACCAAGGAGCAGCTAATCAAAGTTGGCCCCTTCACCACTGCCAAGGACCTCTGGAACAAGCTTATTGAGCTCCATGAAGGAACTCAAGATACCCGGAGAGCCAAGAAAGATCTCCTTCTCAGCCAACTCCAAAACCTCTCCATGGAAGAAAATGAAACGGTAAGTATGCTTCATGGTCGGTTCAAGGAAATTTTCAACGGTCAACATTCCATCAATGAGAAGGTAGAGAACCGAGACCTTGTAAGGTATACCCTCAAATTCTTCCCTAGGAATACCTTATGGTCATCCATGGTGGATGCTTACAAGGTTTCCATGGATCTTTCTATGGTTAAATTAGAAGATTTATTTTGTGAAATGGAACTACATGAGATCGCTAATCAAAGCCCAAAGGAGAAAGGTGTAGCTTTTGTGGCAGGGGACAGAAGAAAGAAGAAGAAGGAAATGGAGGAGGAGAAGAGCTACTGTCACGTGGCCTTCATGGCCTTAGAAGAGTCAACCAAGAAGAGTGGGGACGAATCAAGTGACTTCTCAACCGCGGCTTCATCATCTTCGGATGATGAAGAGGTAATCTCTCCGGAGTTAGATAAATGATATAGGACCATTGCATGATTAACTGATTTGTTAAAGAAGTCTAAGGAAAAAAGTTAAGTCTTTAAAAGTAGAAGTAGAGCAATTAAAATCCTCTAAGGATGAGGACATTGATGACTAGCATGTTAAGATTCTTGAGAATGAAAATAAGGCCTTGAAGAGTGAGGTTGAGAAACTCAAGAATTTTCTTAAGAAATTCTCAACTAGCTCCAAGACCTTAGATATGATTCTAAATTCTCAAAAAGCAGTTTACAACAAGGTTGGGTTAGGTTAACAACCTAAAGAATCAAGTTTCATGTCATTAATGTCTAGAACCCAAGTTAGATCACAAAATGCTACTAGGGTTTAAAAACATAGAAAGAAAATGACTAAGGCATGGGTGCCAAAATCATGCATTGAAGATGCATTAAACCCCAAAATTTGGGTACCTAAAACCTCTATATTTCGAATTGTATAGCTTTGGTTGAGAGGGAGCATCTATCAACACGATTTGTTGACAACGGGTGCTCCAAACATATGACCGAAGATAAATTGTTATTCACTACAACAAGAAGTCTAAGTTAAGTTTTTTTTAATTGCCTGCACTTAGTGAATTAAGACAACTTCATGTTTCTGTGATCTATATTTTGAATTTTATGAAATTCTCTAAATTAAATAAATACATGTCGGATCTAATTAGTGGAGTCAAATACAACTTTATAATGATCAGCGTATTTGGTGATACCAACTTGATATAAGCCTGCATCGAGATTTTGAAATCTGTAAAGAAACAGGAATGTATTTTAGTTAAGGAACCCCTTTAGAATCAATGTAATTAAATCTGATTGGTTTAGAGGTTGAAAGGGGTATTTGACACGAGAGTTTCTGGAACGTTTCAAAAACTCTCCCTGATATGAAATTTGATCTCATCTGAAATCTAATACCAATCAGGAATCACCTCCTCCTCAGAAAAACTTTCTGTATGTAACCTGATCGGTCCACAGACCGATCAGGGATCCCTCTGATCAGTCCACAGACTGATCAGGGATCCTTCTGATCAGTTAAGCAGTCTGATCAGGGATTCTTCCGATCAGGAGACTTCTGATCGGTCACGGTGACCGATCAGACTTATTATCTGGGTACCTTGATCAAAGAACATACTGGGAACATAACATACTTGATCATCTATTGGTACAAAGCTGATACTAAGTGGATACTGTAGGATCGGGTCGACCGGCTAGAGGGGGGTAAATAGACGGTTTATGAAAAATAAGTACTAACACTCGTCTTTAAAAAGAAATAAACTTGGTTGCAACAGAGTCGTTGCTTCCAAGGCAGTTGATGCTCAAACAGAAACTCCTTAAGGCGGAGAAGCCTTTACAGTTGTAGCACAGAGAAAGCTTAGAGAGAAAGAGAGTTTACAACTCCATGAATTAATTGAATCTGAATCTCTAAGCCTATTTATAGGTTCAGTGATACGATCTTAATCGTTGATACAAGATTGAATTTCATCTTGATCGTAAATAACCTTTGACCGAGCATCATGCATGAAGATGAGGCTTTAATTGCTGGGGATGGCTGTTGACCGTGCCCCATGCATTAAGATGAGGCTTTAACCTTAATTGCCGTTGCCGATTGAGGCTTTAATCGTTGTTGCCGAAAAGCCATCCTATTGCAGTTGCCGAAAAGCCATCCTTTTTTGATTGAGCATGCATCCACGTAAAAACTTAATTGCCGTTACTGAAAAGCCATCCTTTTTTGACTGAGCATGCATCCACGTAAAAACTGAAGTTAAGATAAACTTTAATTAGATTAAAGTTTACGTAAAAGATATAAAAGATAGATTAAAGTTTACGTAAAAGAAATAAAAGAAAGTTTATTTAAATACTTTAATTAAATTGAAATTTTTAAATAAAGTTTTAATATAGTTAAAACTTTATTATTTTAATTATAGTCAAATGTTGACTTGATAAAAGTCAACTTAGTTGACTTTTTGTCAAATCGTTGATTGGGTGATTTCCGGCCAACCGGAGTTAGGTTCACCCGAACCCGACTCTGGCCTTTCGCCCCTCGAACGTACTTCCTCCCGGCTTTTCGTCCCTCGGACGTTGCGCACGTCCTTCTCGTTCCACAGGCGTACTCTTCCGCAGCTTACGCATCCCTCGGATTGCACCGAGCCCGTCGGCTCGCTTTCCCGCGCAATCCTTCTCGTCCGCCACGTCTTACGCTCGACTTCCTCCGTACCTAAGCTCCTGCACACTTAGCAGAGGGATCAGTAAACCAACAGGACCCAACTAACTTGGTGGATCACATCAAAACTAACCGGGGCACCAACAGATACAAATTCATTTAGGAATTTTTAAGGACTCTTGATTCTCAAAAATTTTCTGAAATATCAAGTGTTAATGTAGTCTACACCCCTGTTGTGGAATGAGTTTCATATAAATTGTTAATGCAGTTTGATCTTGGAACGTATCAAAGTTTCAGAAATTTTTCTGAAAACTGATCGTCCACATATCAAAAATTTTTCTGTATCAATCATTAATGAATCTGATTAGTCAAGGAGACTAATCAGAATTGTGTGTCTGATGCAGATGCATTAATTATTGTTATATGATGCATATACATTATTGCCATGATACATCTATGGTATATGCCTCTCATATGCACTTCAAAAATTACCTTTCGTTATTTTGGGTTTGGAGAGAGACCCTCATTTAAGGGGGAGTTGTTAAAACATAATAACCATCCCCTTTTCGATGTTTGACAAAGGGGGAGAGAATGGTTGATTAAGCTTAGGTTTTATTGGGTTTGTTACAAATTTAATTATTGTAGGGGGAGGACTTTGATCCCCTTGCGATAATGGAAATTTGACTTCTATTGATTGCTAATACCTAAACATAGAATCAGGTTGTCAAACAACAAAAAGGGAGAGATTGTTGATGTAGTTTGACCTGATTATTGTTTTGGTGCTGACACCGATTTAAGTTTAGGTGAGTGAGTATATTCGGCTTAAGTCCTGGTCGGGGACTGAGCATGAAATCTCGGTGAGTGAAGTCGGGTCCTGGTGAGTGAAGTCAGGTGACGGAAATCCTGGTGAGTGAAGCCGGGTTCCGGTGAGTGAAGTCGGGTGATGGAAACGCCGTTGAGTGAAGTCGGGTCCTGGTGAATGAAGCCGGGTGATGGAAACCCCGGTGAGTGAAGCCGGGTGATGGAAACCCCGGTGAGTGAAGCCGGGTCCCGATGAGTGAAGTCGGGTCCCGGTGAGTGAAGCCGGGTGATGGAACCCCGGTGAGTGAAGTCGGGTCCTGGTGAGTGAAGCCAGGTGACTGAAACCCTGGTAAGTGAAGCCGGGTCCTGGTGAGTGAAGCCAGGTGACGAAAACCCCGGTGAATGAAGTCGGGTCCTGGTGAGTGAAGCCAGGTGACAGAAACCCCGGTGAGAGAAGCCGGGTCCCAGTGAGTGAAGCCGGGTGATGGAAATCCCGGTGAGTGAAGTCGGGTCCTGGTGAGTGAAGCCGGGTGACTGAAATCCCGGTGAGTGATGCCGGGTCCTAGCGAGTGAAGCTAGGTGACCGAAACCTGGGTGAGTGAAGCCAGGTCCTAGCGAGTGAAGCTAGGTTGAATGAAGTCCCAGTGAGTGAAGCTGGGCACGGAGTTTTGGTCCGGGGGACTGAGTTCAAAAAGTGGTTGGATCGGTCTGTGGTTCGATCAGGGAGTTGGCACTAACTCCTGGTTGTGGATCGGTCTGGTGACCGATCCAGGGAGTCTGATCATTCTGGTGAACGATCAGTGAATAGTTTTGTGAGAAACCCTGATCGGTCTATCTGACCGATCAGGGATCGGACTGTGGGCATCCAGACCAATCAGGATGGCTCCTGATCGATCTGGGAGTGACCTGATCGATCACCAGACTGATCAGAGCACAACCTGATCGGTCAGGTGACTGATCAGGGTCTTTAGCTTATAGGTTGTGCCTTGAATCACAGTCAGCTAGTGGATCGGTCAAGGTGACCGATCCCCAATCCCTGTTCGGTCAGTGTGACCGATCACAGAGTCACTGGATTGATCAGGAGATGACCTGATCGATCAAGATCTTCACTGATCGGTCTGGTGACCGATCAGTGACTGATAACTTTAATTTGAAACATTGTCAGACGTGTTGAGGCAATCGACCCTTAAATGATTGGAAGATCATGGTTTTGATGTGTGTGTGTGAATATGTTTAAGGTTAGAGTGTTATGTTGTATTTGATGTGTGTGATTGAGTTTGCAGGACTTGGAGAATCACACATGGTGGACATATCCGAGGGACGAGAGCCGAGGGAGGAGAGCTCCAAGGGCAAGCCGGGAAGTGGACTTCAAGGGCACACGTGAAGGGTGACATGGAGGTAAGCCAAGGGAAGACTTGCGTGCGCATTCGAGGGACGATAGCCAGAGGAAGAGGACTTTAAGAGGCAAGCTAAGGGAGTAGACCTGAAGGTACACGTGAAGGAGAAGGTCTGGAGTGGCTGGAACTAGGCTGAGAGGCAGGGCAGTCGACTAGCCCAGGGCCAGTCGACTGCCAAAACTCACAGAGAGTTTTCGGCCTCAAACCAGTCGACTGGCCCCAAGGCAGTCGACTGGTATACCCCGAAAACTAGCCGTTGGCTAGCAATTAATGCTAGGTCAGTCGACTTCCCCAGGGGCAGTCGACTGGTGCGGGGATGGAGAGACTGCGAGTCTGTCCTGTTATCCTATAAAAGGAGCACCTTTTTGCACGTGAGTGGTACGGTTCCATACAGTGTCGAAGTGTTGCTTATCTGAAGAGTGTTTTCTACTTCCTCTCACATTCTACTTCATTTTGTAAAGAGGAAGATCACGACTGTAAAGGTTTCTCCGCCTGAAGGAGGTTTTCATAGTGAAACACGTACTCACGGCGTGGATCCTTGGATTAGTCACCCATCTGGGTGGATACTGTTGGTGCAGGAAGCACTATATCGAACCTTGTTTTGATATTGGCAAAGAATTCAAAGTTAAGTACTATTTGTGATCTAACATATTTACCAAGTGTGCAGGAAACAAAGTCCTAGCAAAGGGCTGTTAGGCACCTGGCGAAGGACTGCCAGGAAACAAAGTCCTAGCGAAGGGCTTCTAGGCACCTGGCGAAGGACTGTAAGGAAACAAAGTCCTAGCGAAGGACTGCTAGGCACCTAGCGAAGGACTGCTAGGCATCGAAATCCTAAGACCAGGCGAAGGGCTGCTGGGCACCTAGCGATTAGCGACTGGTTTGTGCTTTGTTATCTGTTTTTCTTTCTGTCTGTGTTTTCTTCCGCTGCTAACCTAATCGCAGAAAGAAAGAAACTTCAAAGAAGCGAGTTGTTTAAGTGTCTGGCTATTCACACCCCCCCCTCTCTATCCATCCAAGGTCCAACACAGGCGTCTCGCCCTCCCACGTAAGATCAATAATTGCTGCACCCCAAGCCTCCAGCTCGGCCTCAGTCAAGCGCACCATCCGGTTCAGAGCTGCTCACAACATCGTCTCCGCTACAAAAATATCCTTAGTCAGGAATCATCATCATGTGTCAAAACAAAAACAGTCACCAAAAGGGAGGGACAGTGGAGTCGAATGGCGGCTCAAGCTGAAGAAGTACAGCATGACCTCCTCAACCAGACACATGCTGTCGAAACCTAGGCCTGAATGCTGAGTGTGAGCTCGAGTATACCCCCTTTCCAGGTGTATATCGTTCAGGGAAGGATAGGCCGACATCTCTTTTTGCCAACGAAGGGGCACCAATAAGCCTTGAAGAAGCCGTACAAAAAAGAAATTAGGGTTCTACCTCTTATTTGACGTAGGTAAACCCCTAATGAGACCTTGGCCGAACAGGGCTGAAAAATAGAAGATTCCTTCTTCCATCAGCTTAGGGTAGAAGAAGTAGTGAAAGTGGCACAAGGAGAGAGGAATATCATACAAATGGAAGAGGATAACCATCCTCGTCAGAATGCGGAAGAAATTGGGGCCAAGTTGAGAAAGTGGAATACGAAAGTAGGCGACGACTGCCAGGAAGAAAGGGTGAATTAGAAAACGAAGTCCACCTACTAGATGAGCCCGAAAGAAGGTAATGCAACTCTCCGACGGGCGGTCCGAGCGGTCAATGTCGTCGAGATAGATTAGAGCATGATCCTTCGACACATGATATGCAATACGCAATCTCTCCAAGGAAGCATTGGTGAAATTGGAGTCCACTGTGTGGTACCAAGGGAGAGAGGAAGAAGCCAGTGGACTCCAGTTTCACTAATGCTTCCCTTTCAAAACAAGAAAGTGGAACAATGAAGAATAGTGACTTACAAACATAGAGCAGAAGCACAAACTCTGGGAAGAAGTTAACAAGAAATAATGATGAAAGAAAAAACTCAGTCGCAAACCAATGAAGACGAAGGACCTCGCCTCCGCCAAACTTATATACCCTAGCCCCGAATAGGTAGACTGTCAGATCTAGGTCTATATACCAAGGAACCTAAACTCAGCCATCGGATCTCGAACAAAATCCTACCAACTGTCGTGTCATCATGAAGCATTGCTTTATACTCTGATATGTTGTCCCATCACCATTAAGGAATCGTGGTCTCGAAAAGGATGGAGTGTATCCCGGGCACAACATACAAGGGCAAATCATTCCCTTATTAAAAAGGCGTGGGATGTCATGGCACATTCCCTACCATATCATGCACCCGCACCAGCTTCTGACACATGGCCTCCTTACCTTGGTACTAGCAGTCTAGTCAGTCGGACTCAATATGCCTCCTTCGACTAGACTAAAGGAGGAGGCTAGTGATGCTGGGTTGAGATAAGGTCGGCTAATTTAGGAGGCCATGTCAACAGGTATGAGCATCACGTCGTACGCAGGAAAAACCATGACCCGAGCCCATACCAGGCCACGAGTTGAGGGTGGGCTCCTTGTTCAAAAGCCCGAGTAGGGATTGAGGGAGCAGGTCTGAGGTCGGGGTCAAGCTCGCCTCTCAAACCTCTGGCTGACATCTCGTCCGGGATAGCGACCAGAACATTGCAGGACTCCCACTCGGGTCGACCACTCGAGCTTATGTCGACCCCGACTCATATCAACTCAGGTTGATCCTTGGCCTCCTGGCCCCCTAGTAGTAGCTCGGGCTGGTCCCCGTGCTCATCGCCTGGCTACGATCCTCCACGATGGGATCAACAGAGGAGCCCTAGCCCCGCATTAATAGTCAATGGCTACGAGAACGTGGGCCTTGAACGGTTCTAAAAGACACACTCCACTACTCAATGCTCGCAATAACGCTCCCCAAATCTTATCCCTGATCGGCAATGTACGCAAGGATTATGGGATCATGGGACAAGTGGCTTCCGGCAACCCTATAAAAAGATATATCCCTCGCTAGGAGCAAGTATGAGTTAATAACCCTTCTACTGAAATATCACCATTTTCCTTGCATCCTCCACCTCTAACTTGAGCGTCAGAGTAACTGCACGGGAACCTCTCCAGCCGTCGTCCTAACTCGTGTTCATATTTTCAAGCTACCTGATAAGTACCATTTTATTGATTATTTTAGTTGTTAAAATCCATGTTTGACCCATGTTTTACTTGCTTAATTGTGAATTTACCCTAGGTTTTAGAACTTCCTCTTATTTTGGACTTAATTGCAAATTTGCACAAAATTAGATTATTTGGCCACTAAATTTTTTATCTATTTTTGTAGGCATGAAAGGTTCATGGACCTAGGGCATACTGGGTCAAACTTGAGTCGGAAGTGGACCCGGATCATTTTCTGAATTGCTCTATAGTTAGTAGCCTTTCAATTCTGTTTTAGTATCAGATAGGAGCTTGTTATTGAACTATTAGATTTAATTTCAGTTTGTTTCATATCTTTTTGCTTGTGTGTCGTTTTGTTCAGCTTGCGTATCAAGTTAGGATCTGCACTTTTCAGTTTGGTGTTTCTGAATTTGAGTCAAGTTACATTAGTTCTTCTTAATCTTTTCCAACCCTTGGTTTTGCGCATTCGTTTTCAGTTGTTTAGTTTACCTTGCGTTTGATTTGAAGTTTCATTTCTGCAACCATCACTTCTGTATTTCTGACCTCCATTTCTGCATTTAGCTTCCAATTTTGCCATCCAGATTTAATTTCTGCAATCCCCAGCTTCTTATTTCTGAAATTTTGTCAAGTGAGCTTAGTTCTCACTTCTGAACTCACGTGCAGTTGGTTTAATTCCATAGCAATAGATATCAGAGTCTGAATTTGGTTTCCAACTTATGTATCAGCCCTTCCCTGTGTGTCAGACTCCATTTCTGCACAGTCCAGTTTATTTCTGCAATTAGGAGTTGATAAGCTTTTGAATTATGTGTTAATGAATATTAGTTCTTCGAAATCATTTCATGAAACGTTTCATGTGGCGCCTTTGAATCTGAGTTTGATCAAATTGTTTCTGAGTTTGCTCTGTTGCTGAATTCTGCACCCTTGTTCTGCATTTCGGTTTTGATTTTTGCTTCAAGTTGTGTCTGATTTGGATCTGAATTTGGATGCTAAATTTCTTCCTTCAACTCTTGCAAACTTATTCACTAATAGCCTTGCTTTCTAAGCTTAATGGACCAGCTACAATTCTGAATTCTCAATTTGCAGTGTCTGCAATTGGTCTCAATTCATGAAGCAGTTTTTGTTTAATTCCCTTTTGTGTGTGCCAAGTTGCTAAATTCTGACTTCCATTGCTGCACTTGAATGCAGCTTTAAATCCTTGTTGACTTCCAATGAATTTGTGACCTGCAATCCTGATTTTTATTCTGCATATCATGTTCACTTAAATTCTGCAAGTTTATGCCAAGTAAAAACTTGTTTCTGATTAGTGATTAGCTTGAGTGGCATTTGGTTGGGTTGAGTCCCAATTTAGCTGAAATTAAACCCACTTGTCAGATTGAATTGTGCTCAGAATGAATTGGTTTTACAACTCATTTGTTTCTGAAATTTTCATCTTTATTTCGGTAAACCAGCTTGCATTTCTTCACTTGGGTATCAAGTGAAGCTTCGACACCACTTTTGTGTTAATTGTTCATCAATTGCTTGTCATTTGGGTTGATTGAGTGGAAATTCCTGAAGCTAATATTTGCATCAGTATCAATCAGAATTGATAGATTTAATATCAGATTTGTTTTCTAAATTCAGCTGAGTTGCATTTAAGCTTCCATTTGTTTGAGTTCATTGGTTAAATTACTTGGGTTAAGTTTCATGGTTAAGTTTCCTTCTTTGCATTGTGTTTTCAATTCCGAATTGCAACCCAAAACCCAAATATTTATTTGAAACCCAAAAACATCAACGACATATAAATTCAAGCATCGAATCAAACAAACTCTCAACTAGCCCTAGGAAAAATACGACCTGTGGCCCCTTTACTACGTTTTCATATTTTTGATTGCAAAAAGGGTTTCCAGCAATTCATACACATTTAAATTTGAGGACCCACACATTTCGTGACAGTCTATTTTGGGTCCATCAAATTTTTGGCGCCATTGCCGAGGAACTACTAGTTGATTTGTTTGATTTTTGCTTGTGTGCTTATGGTCATATCATTTGATTCTATTTTCTTTTGCTTTATCTTTTGTATACGGTTGCTGCCATTTTTCTTGTTTGTTGTGTGACAGGGCTGTAAGATCAAAATGTTTTCAGATCAGGACATCAAAATGATTTCAACGGGACACTCAAAGATAAAAGAGGCATTGATGGAGTTGAAATGTTGGGTTAATGTGTTGGAATACCAACAAAAAAATAAAGCGCATTCATCTACTTACTAGCGGCCGATTCAGCCTACATTTCAGCCACCTCAGCCCCAATTTCAGCAAGGGCAGCCACAATTTCAGCCTTTCCAGCAATTTCAGCAGCCAATTCAAGATTTTCAGCAGCCCTATTCAAATTTTCAGCAACCATATCAATTTTTTCAGCCACCAATACAACAATTCCAGCAACCACAACAATTCCAGCAGCCACCACAGCAATTTCAACAACAATTCCAACAATTTTAGCAAGATTTTCAGTCAAGTAAACCAAATTTCCAGCAAACTCAGATTGGGCAGCCACTATTCCAGAATTTCCAGCCCCAAAATCTGAATTTTCAACCTACATTTCAACAAACTTAGCCCCTATTTCAGCACCGCAGCCTCAATTCCAGCCATATCAGCAAGGGAAGCAAGGTTGTCAATCATTTCAAACATTTCCACCTCAGAACCAACCATTTTTCCAGCCTTCACAGCCCTATGATCAGAATTTTCAGCCCTACAATCAAGGGTGTCAGCCTATGCAAAATCAGTCCTCATCATAGGATTTTCCATTGCAAAATCAGAATTTTCAAGGATATAACTCTCAGCAAAGTTTTCAGGCATTTCCACCTTCTTGTCAGCCATTCCAACAACCATTTCAGCCCCAACAGCCCCAATCCAACAATCACAGTAGGATAATATCATTGGAGCTTTACAAAACCTCGGAAGGCAAATGGGACAATTGGCTAATGATGTGAATTAGATAAAAGCCCAAGAATCAGGACAGTTATCTTCTCAAGCTACTCTTAATTCTGAGAGCCCCGGAGTTGATTTTATATCAGTTCAAGGTGACCCTAGTGCATGGCCAAGTCCTTCTTCAAGTGATCTTGCAATTTTGGTGGAAGAAGAAGAAGAAAACATCAAATATAGGGCACCTACAGCATGCATTCCTCCGAAGATTCCTATTCAAAATCCATTTCCAAATTTTTCAGCTCAAGAAGAAGAAACTGAAGCTCCACAGGACCATTCTCATCTTTTATTTCGTGATGATAGTATTATTGATGGTCCTAATTTTTCTGATATTGTTGTTGCAGATATTACAGAAGGAGCATGCATAGGAGATAATTGTATAGGTGTAGGAGATTGCACTAAGCCCCAGGGACCACCACAATTGACTGGTACATTAGAAGATTCAGAAGATGAACCAGAAAGTGTAGGGACTTGCATGGTGGAAGCAAGAACCCAAGGATCACCTATTTTAGTTGAGTGTACACCAGAACCCGAACCTGAAGAGAAGATTGCACATTACCAGGAGGATCCAATAATTACATCCACTCTTGTAGAACCTCCAGGTATTCTTCAGCACGCTCAGGTAAGTATTTCTCCTCTTTGTTCAGAGAAATTCAGAAAGGTACCTAGTGCTGACTTTATTGGTTATGATGAATTTATTGATATACCTTGTGTAGAAACTGCTTGTGAAAATCCAATAGAGGTACCAAAAATTGATTTCATTGGTCGTGATGCATTACTTGATACATCTCTTGTAGATATGAATTGCGAAAAATTTTTAGAGGCACCTATAATTGATGTTGTTTGTTATGATGAATCTCTTGATACCTCTTTTGTGGATATAGATTGTGAAAATTTTGTAGAAGTGCCTGAAATTGATGTTATTTATTGTGATGAATCTCTTGCTATATCTTATGCTGAGGTTGAATGTGAAAAACTTATGGAGGTATCTGAGATTGATTTTATTGGCTGTGACACATTGCTTGATACATCCTCGATGGAAAATAATTGTGATATTTCTATTGAAGTGCCAAAAATTGATTTCTTTGTTTATGATGAGTTCCTGGATGCAAATTTTGTAGGAAATAATTGTGAAAAATTTATTGAGGCACCAAGAATTGATTTCATTGGATATGATACAGTCTTGGATATATTTCATGCAGAGACTGATATTATTTTATTTCCTTCTTACCTTGCACTCTTGAGAGAGGTATTCCATTGTTTTGCAGGGTCTAGAAGACTTCTGGAGTGGGTGCTCCATTTGAACAGACTCCAGCCTCCTGGAAAAACTTTCAAAAGGCATCAAGAAGGAGAGTTGATTGTACTTTAATTCGAAGCACTCCACCTCTTACATGGGTCTTGAACCTAAATCGCCTGCAGCCACCTGAACAAATTTTTGTGAAGTTCAAGTGTGGGGGAGTACTAATTCTCTCAGCTACCCACATTCCTCCACTACCACGATGGAGGCTACTTCTTGATAGATCCGTCCACCAGAAATAAAGGGGAGTTTGTTCCTTCTTGCATTTTCTTTCACTTTTATGACTTCTAGAATTTTCCTTTAAATTGAGTCCTTACTAATAAAGGCATGAGTAGAGTAGAATGAATAGGAGTCATTGTAAATACCTTGTTATTTCTTTTGTCACTTTTTCTTGCATGAGTGGAAATAAAAGTATCCCTCTAGGTTATCTCTATAGCATTTTAGAGTCTTTTGAAAATAAATTAAATTTGGTTGTTAAAACTCAAGGTTTGAGCTCATGGATAAATTCTTGGATGCTTGAGTACTACTTTACTTTAGATTCTTAATTGAGGACTTGAGATGAATTATTTTTGCCTAGTGAGAATTAGCCTTATATTTGTGACACACATATGTTATTGCACTCTAGAACTTGCTTAGATTCTTTCAAAACCATATTTCAATGATTGGATCACATCTATAGAGACTAATCAATTTGTTTATCTTTCGATGTCAATTTTTGGCACTAATCATGTCTACTTTATTTGTCTTTCCTTATTCCTACTCTTAACCCCATTTTTCTATGGATTTGTTTGCTTGGGATGTTTTCTTGATGCTAATTTGCCCGAGACGGACAAAGATTTAAGTGTGGGGGAGTGATTAGTGTTTTGGAAAAGATTTGGTATCAAAGAGGCATTTCATATCAAGAAATTTTTTTTTTCGCACTTACATGTGCCAAGAGTGAGTTGAGTTTGGTGTCAAAGATGAGTAAGAAGGATGGAACCATTGGAGCATACAAATTTTTGTTGCTAATTTGGAGATTCAAGCCATTTGTAGCCAAGTTTCATTCGGAAGAAAAAAAAAAGAAACAAAGCACCAGTGGCACAAAAAAAAATTGTACCAAAGAAAAAAAAAATCTGTGAAGTTATATTGGGACCGAAATTGGCGTGGCTCAAAAGTTGGGAAGTCAAGATCAGCAATCTTTTGTAGGAAGTCTGAATTGAGAGGCTGTAAATCTGACAGAAGCTGACACAAGCTGAGAAAACCTGGAGCTAAGAAACAATCTGTGCCAAAATGGAAAAATCTGTGAGTTGAATCCGCAATGGAGAAGGAACTGATCTATGCTATAGAAATCAGGAATAATCTGCTAGAAGCTGAAATGCTGCTGTTCCTTGCTGTTAAAATCAGAAATATTTTAGGGAGAAGATGAATTGCAGCTGTACAGAATTCGAAAGGATGAACAAAAACAGAGCTGAATGCTAAATTGCATTGCAAGCTGTGGAAAAACTAGAAATTCTTAGCTGAATATCAAGGATGGCTGCTGAAATGAGTTGGCTGCGAAGTATTGAATATCTTAAAGGACAGTTATTGAAGCTGAGTTGGGGGAATCAGAGTGGAAAATGCAGCTGTAAAAGAAAATTCAGAAGATAGTGTTCCATGAAAGCAGTTTTGCACAAGTTTGGTATCAAGATGAAGCTGAATTTGATTTTCCGAGGCTGTAAATCAAGGCATCAAAGATATGAATGTATCAAAGAGTGATGAGTGCATCCTTTGCTGATCAGAATTGGAAGGAATGTGGCTGCTAGGATTGATAGATCAAAACAGAAAATTTTTTTTATAGTGCCATGGTCTCAAGTGAAGCAATTGCATTCTCCACTACTACTTGATGCTAGGATCAATTGTGTAGCTGCTGGGGAGAAATCAGATTCTTGATTCTGAAGGTGATGCCATGAGCTGAAATCTGAAACAGAAAAAAATTTTGATGATAAAGAGGTGTGCCAACTTGAAAGTGAAGTGTAAAAAAAAAAAAAGAGTTGTTTGGTGAGGGTTAAAAGTGGAGCATCTAATTCCCTAAGTGTTGCTTGGGTTCTCAAGTTTTTCTGATTCAAATCTGATCTGCAGTGCTCAAATTGAAGATTGAGAAAAAAAAAAGAAAAACAGTTCGAAAAAAAAAGAGAAAAAGAGAAGGAAGAAGTAAAATGGCACAAATGGAGTTTTGGCATTGCAAATTTTCTCATCCGAGTCCAAGCTTTATTTCATTTCATTTCTGACCTTGCTAGAGGATAAAAGAAGAGATAAAAAAATCAAAAAAGAGAAGAAAAAAATAAAGTTGGCATGCAAGGTGGAAGTTGGCACATTGAGACTAATAGGGTTTTCTTCATCCAAATCAAAGGAATTATTCAAATTGGACTTCACCACACTTTTTATATCACTAGAGGACTGTAAAAAGAAGCAAAGTGCATCGGAAACATTTTTTGAGCAACCAAGTCCTCCACTCCATCAAATTTTCCATTTTCTTGGTTTTTACTCCATTTCTTACCATTTTCCATGTTTTCATTTGTTTTTGTAGATATTGATCCTAATCATGAATAATGGTGGAGAGTAGACAATAAGCAAGCCTATGGTAGTGCAAGATGCATGTGTGTTTGAGTGAGCTCCACTTCCATCATCAACTTAAAACTTAAGGAGATAGCCACCGAAACTTCCCATGAAAGGCTAGTGAGTTAAATTCATCTAAATGAATCATGATGGATGAAAAGGCTAAGTTGTTGATTTGAGGACGAGATACTAATCCATAGAGCTTAGATTTTTGAGAATTGACAATCTTAGGTAATTTCTTTTCATTTGCTTCTAATTATGCTTAAGAAATCTAGGGGATACTTACTTAGTAGTTTCGCGAGACGCTCAAGCTTAAGTGTGGGGGAGTTGATAAGTATCATTTTATTGATTATTTTAGTTGCTAAAATCCATGTTTGACCCATATTTTACTTGATTAATTGTGAATTTACCCTAGGTTTTAGAACTTCCTCTTATTTTGGACTTAATTGCAAATTTGCACAAAATTGGATTATTTGGCTACTAAATTTTTTATCTATTTTTGTAGGCATGAAAGGTTCATGGACCTAGGGCATACTGGGTCAAACTTGAGTCGGAAGTGGACCCGGATCGAGTTATCAAGCTTCGGATTAATCTGGGCCGTCCGATTCAAAAGCGGCTAGATCTGAGCCATCCGGGACCATCTGAAGCAATCCAAGCTAGGGTTAGGGTTGATCAAGCACTCTGATCAAGATCTGAAGGTTTCATCCCAATCAGAGCTCAATCAACCGTTGGATCAAGCTCGGAGGTCTCTAGATCGTCCATTCAAAGATTAGGGTGATCTGGACAATCCGTTGCAAATCTGGAGGATCCGAGCTACCACGAGGCAGATCCTAACCCCTGATCATCATCATCAAAGTTTGGATTAAATCAGAGCAAGATCAACCATTGGATTTCCTCAAATCAATCTGGGTCGTCCATTCTTATGTACTTAAGCAAATTTTCCACAGCCTTCAGCCTTGTCGCGTCTTCCTCGCCGCAACTTCTCTTCTTCGTGTTCTTCATTTCTTCAGTAGATTTCTTCAAGCCAAGGGGCGCGACCCCTCAATTTCTTGCTTAGATCGAGTCCTAGGTCGTTGGGGAAGTATCTCAGTGAAGTTCCAGCTTGAGAATTGCCCAAGAACAGGACTGTTGTGAGGTTTCCGCAGTTCTGCCATTAGCTACCTTTGGATCGGCTGTGCTCCAATTCCTTCCACCTGAGCTATCTGGAGGGGTTCCCTAGAGTGCTCGGACCATCCCCGAATCACCATCGCACTTGGACGCAGCGAGATTGAAGGATGCGAATGGAAAATTCAGATTGAGCAGAGTTTGAGCTGGATTTGAATCGCAGAGGCTGTTTTCCATCGATTTGTGGAGCTTACGGGTTCGAGGCTTGCCCTTGCGTGACGAACAAGGAGGATTTGAACTAGGGGAGTGATTAAGGATTAGTTTTCTCTATGTTTTTCAGCTCTTAGCTATAATTTCGATTTCTGAAATCTGTTTCATGTCTGCACTTGTATCAGCTGTTTTAAGTTTGTTTTCTGAATTGCTCTATAGTTAGTAGCCTTTTAATTCTGTTTTAGTATCAGATAGGAGCTTGTTATTGAACTATTAGATTTAATTTCAGTTTGTTTCATATCTTTTTGCTTGTGTGCCGTTTTGTTCAGTTTGCGTATCAGGTTAGGATATGCACTTTTCAGTTTGGTGTTTCTGAATTTGAGTCAAGTTACATTAGTTCTTAATCTTTTCCAACCCTTGGTTTTGCGCATTCGTTTTCAGTTGTTTAGTTTACCTTGCGTTTGATTCGAAGTTTCATTTCTGCAACCATCACTTCTGTATTTCTGAACTCCATTTCTGCATTTAGCTTCCAATTTTGCCATCCAGATTTAATTTCTGCAATCCCCAGCTTCTTATTTCTGAAATTTTGTCAAGTGAGCTTAGTTCTCACTTCTGAACTCACGTGCAGTTGGTTTAATTCCATAGCAATAGATATCAGAGTCTGAATTTGGTTTCCAACTTATGTATCAGCCCTTCCCTGCGTGTCAGACTCCATTTCTGCACAGTCCAGTTTATTTCTGCAATTAGAAGTTGATAAGCTTTTGAATTATGTGTTAATGAATATTAGTTCTTCGAAATCATTTCATGAAACGTTTCATGTGGCACCTTTGAATCTGAGTTTGATCAAATTGTTTCTGAGTTTGCTCTGTTGTTGAATTCTGCACCCTTGTTCTGCATTTCGATTTTGATTTTTGCTTCAAGTTGTGTCTGATTTGGATCTGAATTTGGATGCTAAATTTCTTCCTTCAACTCTTGCAAACTTATTCACTAATAGCCTTGCTTTCTAAGCTTAATGGACCAGCTACAATTCTGAATTCTCAATTTGCAGTGTCTGCAATTGGTCTCAATTCATGAAGCAGTTTTTGATTAATTACCTTTTGTGTGTGCCAAGTTGCTGAATTCTGACTTCCATTGCTGCACTTGAATGCAGCTTTAAATCCTTGTTGACTTCCAACGAATTTGTGACCTGCAATCCTGATTTTTATTCTGCATATCATGTTCACTTAAATTCTGCAAGTTTGTGCCAAGTAAAAACTTGTTTCGGATTAGTGATTAGCTTGAGTGGCATTTGGTTGGGTTGAGTCCCAATTTAGCTGAAGTTAAACCCACTTGTCAGATTGAATTGTGCTCAGAATGAATTGGTTTTACAACTCATTTGTTTCTGAAATTTTCATCTTTATTTCGGTAAACCAGCTTGCATTTCTTCACTTGGGTATCAAGTGAAGCTTCGGCACCACTTTTGTGTTAATTGTTCATCGATTGCTTGTCATTTGGGTTGATTGAGTGGAAATTCCGGAAGCTAATATTTGCATCAGTATCAATCAGAATTGATAGATTTAATATCAGATTTGTTTTCTAAATTCAGCTGAGTTGCATTTAAGCTTCCATTTGTTTGAGTTCATTGGTTAAATTACTTGGGTTAAGTTTCATGGTTAAGTTTCCTTCTTTGCATTGTGTTTTCAATTCCGAATTGCAACCCAAAACCCAAATATTTATTTGAAATCCAAAAACATCAACGACATATAAATTCAAGCATCGAATCAAACAAACTCTCAACTAGCCCTAGGAAAAATACGACCTGTGACCCCTTTACTACGTTTTCATATTTTTGATTGCAAAAAGGGTTTCCAGCAATTCATACACAATTAAATTTGAGGGCCCACACATTTCGTGACAGCCTATTTTAGGCCCATCACTACCTCCCCAACGAAACTTTTCAGCGGCTAGACGTGTACTTGCTCTTTTCACTCCTTTCAACTCTACTGGTGAGTTGTCCATTGACAAGGTGTGGGCAGCATCAGTTGGCTACCCATGGCTGCTGCGGAATGAAATGAACTCTATGAAAGCAAAAAAGCCTAATAATATTTCGGGTTGGACTAGGTTTTTGGGGCCAAAAAGGGCCACAATCTAATTTAAAGCTTACAAAAACAACCCTAACCCAAAAATTGTGATCGCTAGATCGTTGAATCGGTATGATTCTACCTATCATATTTGATTCTAACGATCCTATTATGATTCTAATGTAAAAAATGATCTTGAACGAGCTTGGATCGATTTTGTATTTTTGGACGATAGAATCATATGATTTTATGATGATCCCGGCCTAGCTCGTGTATAGCTCTGGCGACCAGCCTAGCACCACGTAAGGAAGGGGCAGGCCTGCTAAATGTGAGTTAGCTAGTCTAACTGCCAATGCCGCAAGCCTAAGGCCCGCTTGGTCTGGGTGCCCCGACTGGGTGATCAGTAGACATACCCCGACCCGATCCCACGGGGAGAAGGCTGAGAGCCCGACTCCGCTCGCCACCCAGGTAGCCTACTGCTCTTGCGCTGGAATGGCGCGTTAATTGTTAAAGATCGACCGAACCACATCCGAGTGGTTCCCAGTCGGCAGTCTTCCTCTGCCGAAACCCCCCGACTCGGAGACACGACCGATAGGCCATGCCCGAGTGCCTCTCGACTCGAAACTCGAGCGTCCATCGACTCAGGAAGTAGTCGGCCACACTCAGAAGGATATCGATCGCAAGACCCCACCCCACTCGGGGCAGTCGATCGGAGTGACGACTCGGCATTATCAGTCGCGCAGTAATATACCTACCCACTGAGCGACAACCGACGCAGGTCAACTCAGGCCTAATGTTAGCCCTGCCCGAATCGCAGATATCCCGCTGACACAGTACGATTGTCTGACACAGAGTGATCCGCTGACACCATACCTTTCTGTCATCTCCTTACACCCCGTACCACGACCACCCCTGCTCGGGCCAGACCGAGCGGCGCCGAACGGTGTCAGTTGGCAGACTGACAGGTATGCGCGACCACCCCATACCTCGCGTAAGACAAAACGTGGCAGGTATGGGCAGAGGGCAGAAGCTGTTAGTTCCCTCGGCTATATAAGCCTCACCAGTCCCCACTTCGTAGGTACGCACGAGTGCCTTCTCTTCTACTGTTCTATTGCCTTCATATTCTTACTCTTTCTCCACCGGGGACTGATTTGACCGTCGGAGAGGCTTGCCGGAGACTTTTCCCGACGGGTTTGCTAACGACCATTTCCTTGCAGATCGGAGCTGGCGCCAACAGCTCATGGCACTCGGGAGACACTTTCACTCTTGGAGATTCCACCTCACTTCACGACAGAATCATATGATCTGGATTATGATTTGCAAAATCATGATTTAACCTATGACTTATGATAATAATTTGGTCTAGCAATCTCCTAAGGAAGGAACAGAATAGTAAGTTTCTTCATCAAAATTTCCTTTGATATAATATTTTATGTGAATAAATAGACTCTAAATTTAATAAACTTGATCCAAATATAATAACTAAAAATATCCTTTTCTAAACTCAAATAGAAAGATATCTGAGTTATTTTAGGACGCTCGGTTTTGTTACTGGATTACAATTGTTATCGGCAGATTGCAAATTATGATGTTACCAAAGTAACTTGATTTATTAAAAAAATGATTAATAAAATTTTTCCAACTTTGGCGATTCGATCTCACGGAAGTTTCTCACCGTCAGGATAAATCGGGAAGCGTTCGCAATGGACAATATAGAAGGGCGGTCTAGAAGCTTAGCGTCTCAGGATTCACGTCCCATTTAAAAAAAAATTCTTATAAATATATCATAGTTGAGGATTAAACTGTAAATATTTAAGATAGTAATTAATTGTCTACCGTTGTATCATAGTCCTGAGGCAAATAACTTGATTTATAGATAGTTCATTGTGTGGAAATTTGTATACAAATTTTGAAACAGCAATTTCATGATCATCACGATGATAAAGTTGCAAACACCTCTATTCTCAGTTGCTGACTGACTTTTTCCCATCACACCTACTTGGACCAAATTTGGTGGAAGTTGATGGATTAATTAGTTGGCAGGACAATTCAACGAGTGGTTAGATTTTTTTTGTTTTTCGGTTGTGGAAGTTTTCAAATATATAAAATGTGCTCCGAACCACCTACTACAGCCGCTTCGCCTATTCGTCCAGGCAACAAATAGAAGCTTATGCCATATCATTCAACTTTCTTTGCCAACACATGTAAGACATGGAATCATTCTGGACCTGAATAAATTTCCAATAAGTAATAAATATCAATCTTTTATCCTTTTATTCCACGTCAAGAACAAGCTTAACTTTAGGCTTAGATAAGTACCACAAAGCTTAGGATAAACGAGTTCAAATCTCCTAACGAGGCCACATCTCCAATGAGAAAAAATATACATTCAAGTCCTCCCAACGTACTGTCGTCCCTTGTCACAGGCTGGGCAAAGAGTCCAACTGCTGGTGCAGCTTGAAGGATTTGGTGGCAATCCTTCTCTTTCGCAGTCGCTCAGCAATAATAAAGGCCAGCTCAAGAGACTGAGAAGCATTCAGCCTGGGGTCGCAGTGGGTGTGGTAGCGGGAAGACAGGTCGTCAAAGGTGACAGTGCGCGACCCGCCGATGCACTCGGTCACATTTTGCCCGGTCATCTCCAGGTGCACACCTCCGGGGTGGCTTCCTTCTTGCTCATGGACGTCAAAGAATGCCCTGACCTCGGCCTGAGTAGGGAAATAAAACTTTCGTTAGTACATGGAAGTGAAGGAATCTATCGGCTGGCTGTTGAAAGTGATATAACAGTAAAGAGAAAATGCCTTGTGGGTCAGTCACAATATAATGAAGACTTAGACTAACCAACCACCTTAGTAGACTAGCCAATGCTTAATATCTAAAGAAACAATTCAGCCAATGATGAAACAAGGCAATTGGAAATGGGAACACTACTAAATCATTCAAGGCAGAAAACGATCACAGAATAGGGGGATGCGAATATACCAGAATTGAGTCAAAAGGTCGGGTTTTCAGTCCACAAGGGGCCTTGATGGTGTTCCCGTGCATGGGATCACTGACCCAAGTGACAATCTGACCAGCTCCTCGGACGGCCCGGATCAGATGAGGAAGCTTCACCCTCATTTTATCGGCTCCCATCCTGGTTATAATGGTGATCCTCCCAGGCTTGTTCTGGGGATTGAAGACCTCAATCAGCTTCACTAGCTCCTTGGGGTCCATCTTGTCACTCACCTACATTTAAATGATAATTTAAAGGCATGTAATTGATCAAACAGAAAGGACTGCACGATCTAAACTCATCGAGTATGCTCACCTTGATGCCGAGGGGATTGGCAACGCCACGGAGGAACTCAACGTGTGCACCATCGAGTTGCCGGGTACGTTCTCCCACCCAGAGGAAGTGGGCGGAGCAGTCGTAGAAGAGACCTGAAGTGGAGTCCTCACGAGTGAGGGACTGCTCATAGGGAAGGAGAAGGCACTCATGGGAGGTCCAGAACTCGGTTGTAGTCATGATGGGGTGCTCCATGGTGAGCCCAGCGGCAGCCATGAACCCCAAAGCCTCATCCACCCGGTGAGCCAATTCCTGATACCTGTTTGAAGTAAAACAACAAACATAATCATGATTGGTTGGCATGCTAGCAATAGACTATTCAAACCCCTTTTTTTTAAGTACAAAAGGGAGGATTTTTTTTTTAAGAAACGACAAACAGTGGGTATCTTTCAATCGTGAATCGATTCAATGACTGAAAATGTAAGCAAGGTGAACTTTGCAATGATGTATACAAAGTTAAGTAATTTCCGTCCGAGAAAAGGAATTGGAAAGCAGTCAGAAAGATGGAAGTGAAAACTATATTTTGCAACGAACAAACTGACGATAACAAAATCAGCGTCTCTCTAGATAAAAAATTCTCCCAACACAGAAAATTTGCGAAAAGTTCAAGAGTTCACAATCAAAATACCAAGCCAGTGAGAGGGAAAGAGGTAGATAAAAAACAGACGTAGAAAATTGACAAAAATTGCTCATGCAACGGAAAAAGATTTCAGGCAGGATGGGCAAAAAGCAGCTATCCCAAAAGGGGTTTGATGAACGCTCACCTGTCACCCTGCTCGCTGTGCTCGGTGAAATCGAGGTTCCACTGGGTTACACGTTGCATGGCAGCATAACCACCGGTGGCAAACGCCCGGAGAAGGTTGAGCGTCGCCGCAGACTGACAGTAGGCTCGGATCATCCTTTGAGGGTCTGGATTCCTTGATTTCTCGTCGAATGAATCGCCGTTGATGTTGTCCCCCCTGTAACTCGGAAGCTTCACCCCATTCTTCTCCTCGAACGGATCCGATCTAGGCTTGGCGAACTGCCCGGCCATTCTCCCCACCTAACACAACCACAAAAACAAAGATCAACAATCCATTCTCCGCATCGGTTAAGATCTGAAGAAAATCGATTATCATGTTTATCCTAGATCGATCTTACCTTGATTACGGGCATCTGGCCACCGAACATGAGAACGGCACCCATCTGGAGGAGAATCCGGAAGGTATCCCTAATGTTGTTGGGATTGAACTCCTTGAAACTCTCCGCGCAATCACCTCCCATCAGGAGAAACGCCTTGCCGAGCGCAGCATCCGTGAGCCGCTCCTCTAGGTGGCGGGCCTCTCCAGCGAACACGAGGGGAGGGAAGTTGTCGATCGTCTTCAGAACCGACTCGAGCTCCACCTTGTCCGGATAATCCGGCAACTGGAGCGCCTTCTTGGTCCTCCAACTCGCCACCGACCATTGCCCGAGCTTCTCCTCTGCAGCTAGGACCGCATCCTTGGTCTTGATCGGGTTCTTGGCCGGTTCCGCTGCGTGAACGGCGGAGATCGGACGGGGAGAGACCTTCCGCGGGGCAGCGTGGACCAGCGACGGGAGGAAAGCGCGGAAGACTGCGTCAGCCGAGGCTGGGATTGGCTGCTGGCGAGGGAGGAAAGACGTGCCATTGGCGAGCGCCATTCGTAACAGGTCTCCGATCAAAGCAGAGATCAATGCTGCCGGAAACCCTTCCTTGGCATAGGAGGCGACAAGGTTGAATTTATAGATCGGCCCTCCTGGTTGGTGACAGAAATAGAGTAGTTGAGATGCAGCGTGAGGGTATTTCTGTAAAATTAACTGAACACCAATAAAACGTATTTCAACTCGTTGTCCGGAACTCAAAATTCTACCTTCTCTCTTAACGATGGCTGAAATCTTTCCTTATAATTCGAAGTAATTGTGAGACAATGATGGACAAGAGAAGCGTCCCCACTTTGGCAACGCCCATTATTATCTTCCTTCGTGTACTCGGACATTTCGAACGCAACGTATACCCGCGCTAGATGCGAGATGGCCCTGCAGGGTCGACTTTAGGGTAGATGAAAAACGAAAATGTACCAACTAGGGTTAGGTGCAAATCACGGACACAGCACGTGCGATGTGCAGCACGTCTTAATTAGAAGCTGGGTTCAGTGTGGGGCAGCGTTGGTGCGGTTTCTTTTAACGGCCATTTTGATCTCAGGAGTCCACGCCGTATTTGATTCATCGATAGGTGAATCCAGGAAAAGAGAGGTATTTGATTTGTTTTATTTTTTATTTTTATTTTTTTAAAAATGTAGAAGGTGTTTGGTTGACGTATTTTTTATTTTTATTTTTTTTTAAATTATGATTTTTAGAAAATATATTTAGTTTATATTTTTTAATTATTTTTCTGAAAAATATAGTTTTTAGAATATTTTTGTTATCTTTTTTCAGAAAATCTTTTGTTTTTTTTTTTTTTTCAGAAAAATATAAATGTAAAAAAATGTTTTCCAGAAATCAATTCTACAGAAAATGAAAACGAAAAACAGACTGGAAAATGCAAAATTTTTCAGAAAATGAGAAAATGCGGTCTTCTAGAAAATGAAAATAGAAAATAGAGTAAATAAAAACACCCCTGTATTTTTTCATTTTCTGGAAAATGACTTTCTTTCATTATTTAGTTTTTCAGAAAATGCTATATTTTCTTCTGAAAAATAAGGTTGGAAAATACAAATCAAATACCTTTTCTAGAAAATCGTATTTTCTACCGAAAATGAAAATGGAAAACAAGTCTTCCAAATGCCCCCGAAGTTTTTGATCTCTCTTATTGAAAATGTGATTTTATTGAGGGTTGATCCTCCGTCCCAAAAAAAGCACTGTCCCGCATGTCCCGCTCCTCGACGACGGTCTGTGAGTCGTCCGATCGCCGATCGGACACCACCGGCGGTCGCGCACCCTGAACAAAACTATATCCTAAGGGGTACGGTGAATCCATCGAGATCGTCGTAATTGCGATCTCGTCGGATTCACCGTCGAATCTATTGAGATTGCAATTGCAGCGATTCCGATCGATTCATCGTTCTTCTAGGATGTCATTTGATTTCGCATGACGATCAAAATCTATCAGTGGTGTCCGATTAGCGATCGGACGACTCGCTAACCGTCGGTGGGGAGCGAAACAGACGGGACAAGCATTTTTTTTTGGACAGAGGATCCCGCTTGGATTTTATTAGGGTAAAGTATTTATTTGTTTGTATTTAGTAAAATTTAAACATTTAAATTATCAAAAAAATTAACGGTAAATTGTCATAAACTCCCCAATAGCCCTTTGAGATTTACATTCACTCCTCACACAAGTTTGTCTTTGTTTTTACTCCCTGATGGAATTGAATATAAAAGGGTGAAAATTGAGTATACATCAGTGAAAACTGAGTATAAAAGAGTGAAACTTGAGTATAAAAGAGTGAAAATTGAGTACATGGGTATTGATGTGGTGGATGCAACCTGCCATACTCAATTTTTTAATTTTTATACTCACTTTTCTTTAAACAATACTCACCAAACATCTCATCAGGGACTGCATGTAAAGAAATATTTGTGTAGGGATTGTATACAAAGTTGACTTGGTAAACAGGGAGTTTAGGAAAATTTACCCAAAAATTAACTCTTACTAAAATTGAACAATGATTTTATAAATGTTTCAGAAAGTTATGAATGATGTAAAGTGAGATGTGAATGTGATTTAAGGAAAATGATTGGGAACATGAAAAACTCAACGTGAATCCAACATGAAATCCAATTGCACCGATCCTCGACGGGTTCACCCGTCCCCCCAGGTTATAGTTTTGTTCAGGGCGGCGGCCGGAGGCCGCCGCCACTGTCCGAGCGACAATCGGACGTGTATATAAAAAGTGCCACGTCATTCACGTTGAGTTTCACGTTAAAATTTCACGTTCTCTATCATTGCTCGTGATTTAATTTACTTCAAATTTTTTCTTGTTTGCGCCGGACAAAGAAAAAACCAACCCAAGAATTAGACCACCAACCCCCAATTAAATTAATAAGGAAATGCAATATATTTCACCTAATTGCCGAGCGGGTGACTGCTTACACCCACCATGCATTTGACTGTGTTTAATTGTTAGTGAATAAACATATAAAATTGTTTCCATCGGTTTTATGACGAAATAAATTTATCCCGTGATAATATCGAGATTTTTTTTAAAAATTTCTCATTACACCATAATTTTTTAGGGAAAGTAATAAATATGAAATTGTTCACTGAGACTTTCCAAACGAGACAACTTCAATATCCAAATTAGCATGTCGGTTTAATAGTAGCATATTAGGGAAAATCCTACAGATTCTTCGTATAAAATAGTTATTAATGAGTCCTTCGTAATCTTAGGAGACGTTTGATTTAAGATTATAGAAAATGAGTATTGATGATAATCATTTCCTTTGACACTATTTGATTTGTGCCAATAAAAATGAAAATAAGAGAATCCTACTCCCCTTTATCAATTAAATTCTTTAATCATTCTTCATTTTCATATATCTAAAATATTTCTTTTTTATTTTATTTTACATTCTCTCATTTTATTTTCTCTCTCTACATTTTGAAATTTCTCTCTCTCCGTCTTTATTTTTTTCTCACTCTATATTTTCTATATCATTTTCTTTCTCTACTTATCTCATCTCATTTTTTTCTATATAATTTCAATATCACATTCTTTCTTATCATAATTTATCTATCTTTATTTTTCACTTTTTTCTATATTTTATATATCACTTTCTCTCTCTATATTTTCTATATCACTTTCTCTTTTTACCTCTCTCATCTCATTTTTCTCTATATAATTTCAATATCACTTTCTTTCCCTATTTTTCTTATCATAATTTATCTATGTTTATTTTTCACTTTTTTCTATATTTTTTATATCGCTTTCTCTCTTTATATTTTCTATATTACTTTCTCTCTCTATCTCTCTCATCTCACTTTCTCTCTATATATTTTCTATATCACTTTCCCTTTCTACCTCTCTTATCATAATTTTTTTATCTTTATTTTTCACTTTTTTCTATATTTTTTTATCACTTTCTCTCTCTATATTTTCTATCTTATTTTCTCTCTCTACTTTTAATTTTCATTTTCTTTTTATCATATTTTCTCTTATTTTTTTCTTTAATTTTTTTTCTACCTCACTTCTCATAATTTCTCTCTCTATATTTTTCTACTTTATCTCATAACTATTTTTATTTCACTTTTTCTATTTTATAGTAATTCTATTATTTTAGATAACTTTAAAATTTTTATGGATTCTCATTACTAAAGTTGAACTAAATCAAACATCATCAATAATAATAATTTTTATTTCAGAAATTGAATCAAATACTACCAATATAATCATAATTCTCATTTTTTTTTACCTTTAATGAATTCTATTATTATTTCGATTAATAAATTTGAACTAAATGTCGCTTTAATAATTAAGAAACTTCGAAGGTTGATAACTAGGTGAGTAGGTTAGTTAGGAGATCAATAAGTCCGAAGGTCAATAACTCGATGAGTCAGCAAGTTAGATGGGCTCGAAAATCAGACCAGCTTAGAAAATCGAACCAACTGGAAAGGTCAAAAACCAATCAGACTATTAATCAAGAGCTCATTCATCGCATAGAACCGTACTTACCCTCCGCATCAATAATATATTGACTTTACAAACCAATTCCACGATTGTGCTCGAGCGATAGCCTTGTGTGTTCTCAGAATAAATTTATGAGTTACGATAGTGAATGTGAAATTATAACGTAAAATTTAATATGAATGATGTGATATTTTTTATGTATACGTCTGATAATCACTAGGACACTGACGATAACTTCCGGCCGCCACTCCGAATAAAATAATAATCTGGGAGATATGATAAATTCGTCGAGGATCACTGTACTTGAAATGTCACGTTATTTATTTTGAGTTTTACATTAAAAATTTATGTTATCTATCATTTTTATAAATTTATTTGGAGATGAAACAACAGGTTACGTGGATAAATTAATGGTTAAATTTTATATTAATTAAATTTGTTTGATAAAATAAATGATTCTAATTTAAAATAATTAAATTATTAATTATAAATATTATTGAGCAATTTGATTATTTAAAAAATTTATAATAAATTTAATTTCGAGAGTTTATTTATTTATTTATCTATCTATTGACAAAAATTTTATTACTGAATTTCATAAATTCTGTTGATGAAAATTATTCATATGTTTTGAATATTAACAAGTTAAACTATATATATATATATATATATATATATATATATATATATATATATATATATATATATATATATATATATATGAGTTTAGAAATAATCGAATCACATTTCATAATTTCATATCCGTTTTGCCCCAAAATATTATTCCTCGTGGTCATAGCATGCATCCGAACCAAAAGAGAAATCCGAACTACGTGTGATTTTTCTTTACGATGTGTCTCCAAACCACAAGCGATGGTCAGTAATAGTGCGCCTTCTTTGTGAAAAAGGCGAAACACTTAAACTTAAAAACCACGCCATCCCATAACGACTGACGATGTGTTTTTGACACTATGTAGCACACCACGACATAACAAAGAAGACAAACAACCACCCCTCCTGACCACCAATGTCCTAATCAACAAAACACAACATTGCTCCCAGCCAACTTCGATTGAACAGGTTAGACGAAACTTAGCTCAGTTCTTTTTTAGTCCATGATCAAAACTTCTAGCCATGCGAAACATTCTTAAAATTGAAGTGTCGCGCTTTGGTTTGATGTAAACCACTCTTCCGACAGTTTCAAAACTCCACAACACAGAAAAACTATTACAAATTTTTAAGCATTCCAAAAAAAACTATAAAGTATCGACGACATCTAAAATTCTATCGAGGACAACGCTTTTCACTATTATCAATAGAGACATGTATAACAATTTAGATATCTTTTTTTCTATTTATAGATTAATTTCACTATATCAAACTTTGCAAAAGATGTCCATGACATATTAAATAAATCCGTCAAAACCTCTCAACCTCTAATGCGGAAGAAGAGGTAGAAAGAAAGAGATCACACGAAACAACGAGACAAAGACGCACAAAAGAGAGCAAACACAAGGAACAAGAAGAAAAAAAAGAGTTATCATGGTTCAGCGGCATGCTTATTCTATAAAACGACCAAAGCTTCATTAGAATTATCTCTATAGAAGAAAATACACATTATTCTTTTAATCCTACAATAAGTTTACAATGATCCCTATAAATAGTGCCTAAACCTCAAACCTGGTAATAGAATTTTATTATAAAAAATTGTAACAGAATTATTTTAAGAAAAAAACCTTAATAGATTTTTCTTCCATAGAATTACTTGCATTGGCCTTCCATCAGATATGAGTCACCCGTCAACAATTCAAATTGAAGTTGTAAGTAATAGTCTCTCCAGTATTAACTACAACACTAGAGGAGGTTAGAGGTGTTATATTGTCAGCACTCATATTTATATTTGTAGTAACTGGTTCGTTTAGATTCTCTAATTGCGATTATATAGTTTGCATTATAACTAAGAGTGCATAGTTAGAAATTGGATCTTCCCTGCATTGATACAATCATAAATTAATTATATTGCGAACTAAAAATTCTATTAAGATTATGAATTTTTCAAAAACACACTAGTTAAGTGGAGCAATTGAAAGATCATAAAATATATATCTTCCTAAAATTGTACTACCTTTTAGATTTATCATTTTAGAAATAATTAACTTTTGTATTATAAACACACTTAAGTTTTTTATTAAAAGGGTTAACACCGATGAGATAAAGATATTTATAAAATTGGCAATATTATTCTTCCTACAAATTAATAAGGTTTGACAGATCCGGAAACTTCGGATTATGATAGAGAAGGGTCAAGGACTTATTAGTGCAATAAGGCATGGTGAAGACACTTGGATAAAGGAAATCGGAAAGCATGGAGAGATCAGATTCTGAATAACATCAGTCGAAGACAGTGACAACAATCATGCTTTATCTTACAAATGATGTACATTATGTTTTATATGTAGGATCTTGGGCACCTATAACGGGGGGGGGGGGGGGGGGGGGGGGGTGAATATCAACCGTTCGCTTTTTTGTGTTCATTTGTTCATTCTATCAAAATCATTAGTAGCAGCGGAAATAATAAACGAACAAAACATAGGATACACGGGATTTACTTGGTACTCAACCCCCTATAGTCAGTACATCCAAGGCCTATGCACCTAGCATGAGTTCACTAATGGTCTCTTTCCCGAAAATTTTCTGGAGGCGAAAAATCCATCTTACAGTTTGGTAATTACAGGCATAAGTAGTGGAAAAACAATAAATATAACTTGTAATAATGAAATTAACGAATGAGGCCAATCTAGAAGTCCTGAGCATAGCACACTCCTTTTGGAACCTTNTAATTTGATTGGATAAGATGATTGCCAATATAGGAAATATGAAATCACAAAATTCAAGGGCATAAACTCTTGAATTTAAATTGATGGCGCCGCGTCCAGTATTTTGCAAGAACTACAGAGTGCTTGAGATGTTTGTGGAAATTGCTTGATTATGATTAAGTGGATGTGATGGTTTGTGGAATCTCCTAAAAATTACACTGGACCTATCCAAGTGTACAGATTCTAGAGAAAATTTTAATTGGTAAATGAAGATTATCTGATCAGTGATAGGTTTATGTATAATCTTCTATGTTACATGTCTAGTATTCTTTTGACTATTCAAAAGAAGCCACAGGTAATGTTTCATAGTTCAAGCAAACTATAAGGATATTGTTGAATTTGAGTAAAGGAGATATTGTGTTGCATCTGTAGCTGTATGCATAGGACTCAAATGTAGAAATCCAAGGCCTAAAATACTAATGTGAGACTAAACCCACCACATAAATAATTTATTTACCCATCTCAAGCTGAAACATAGTAATTATGTATGTCCAACTTGTCACATGAACTAGAAATATAGACCAAGACATGACCACAAGAAAATATATTCATATATAGCGAAACAAAATTTGAGTTAACAAAGCATGCAACCTTGGAATAGCAAAGTTTTGGAATAGCTGATGGAGCATGCAAGTGATGAATTCGTTGGTCTTGGATCAGTCAATACGTTGGCTGAAGAGAGGATAAAAAGAGAAAGAATGAAGTGAGTTCTGAATGCAAGTCTCTTGGGTGAGCTTGTCTCTGAAGCAACCATACAGCATACAACAGATCGAGGGAAAATAATATACAAAAGGATCCTCAAGAGAAAATCATTAGCACAGCTCGACCCATTGCTTATCTTATCAAAATGAGAACAAAAGATTTTTTTTTCAGTGAGATCTTCAAGAAGGGGGAAAGCATAGTTCATCCCTTTGCTAGAAGTAGCAAAATGAGAATAAGATATTTTCTTATTTTAGGTCTTCATTGGGCTTTATGCAGCCAATCAAACAATTAAGGCAGAAGGATAGGACACAACAAACACTGATGGCAAGACTGGACGGTGTAGAGACAAGAAAACCTTAGAAGGAGAAGAGATTAATGCCGATGAGCTAAAAGAAGGAAGAAAGGAAACTTGTCATGCTTGCTGATATTGAAATAGAAAGCCATATATCTGGAGTTGGAAAAGAACATAAAACAAAGGCATCAACCATAGAAAAGCAATATCTGTTTTGGCTCAGGCAATTGAACAGTTAGTCCGTGAAAGATCCATTAGCAAACAGTGACTCAAGAGGAATAATGCTGGAGGCATAACCAAGGAGGAAGGTAACCCTAGAGTGGTGAATGCGACAAACTCACTGTTTTTGTGAAGAAGAGGAATAACCCACACAGGAGACAACGAGGAAATAAAGGTCCAGTAATTGGCATCTGTGACAAGATGTAGACTTATATTCTTCATGCCGGAAAAGCAAGCTCATCTCCGGATGTTTCTTCTCGTGAACAAGATCTAAATGCAAGCACCAAAAGCTGATGTTCAACTGAGCTTTGTGGCAAGGAAGAAAAGGTGAAGATAAATACCAGAAGTCCAAGTAGCAGGAGCAGATCTGGCGTCGAGCCTTTGATATGGCATTATAGATTATCACTAGAAGGGTTTTCTCAAGGCCTCTCCATGCTGAACAAAGAGGAAAACGTGGCGAAGCCACCTCTCAATCACATCAGGATAGATTAGTGGCTGAAGGAGCAGCAAGGTGAGGTTGATGGCCACTGTATTTAGCAATCAAACGAGATCTAGGAAGAATGCAAATCGTAGGAAGTGGACGTTTGTTACAAGCTTGTGGCTACAGGGAGGAGGATCAGGTGGAAAACAATATGTGAGAGCCCGCACATGATAGCAGTCGGTGAAGTCGCGTGGATGACAATGCCCACAGTGTTGCTTCATGCGAGAGCAGTGGAGGACTCTATGCTTAAGGGGAGGAAGAGGACCGGGAGTTGAGGGGAGACCACTAATAGTGACGACAACCTCCCCCAAAGGGAAATACCACATTGAAACACCTAATCCTAACAGGGATGCTCAGGTACCATGTTGAACTTGAGGAAACTGTTGTATCGTATATGTTGTACTATGGATTATTACCTGGACACGAGTGAAAATCCTTTGACCTGGACTCAAGTTAAAACCCTTGACCCAAAAAACCAATGTGGGAGTAAACTCACTGCCCCAATAACCGATTACCTAATACTCTTAACTGGATGTAACAGAACAATACCTTTCTAAAACCAAGAAAGTTCAGACAAATGGAAGAAAACAAATTAAGTGGACTAAGTTTCTTATTGGCTCTATAACTAGTATATGCATTTTATCAAAATAACATGGCAGGGCATCACAACCAGAATGTAGATGAATATTTTTCATACATGAAGGACAAATTCAACAGCCAGAGAAGCCTCAAAACAATCATTTTATCGTCATAAAATTGTCATGCCTTTCAGTCAGAAATCTTCATAACAGTAAATATCAAATGTACTGCATTTGAAATTAATAGACAACAAAATCTGTAGCACAATTTATCTTTCTCGATAAATGAAAACCCTGAAGCAAAACGAAAATATCAAATATGAGTTAGAAACTGAGTGATCTGAAGCACCTAAACCCATAATCTACGTATGCAAACTGTAAAGTGAATTAGTTGAAATACTAGTCATTGAACAACAACGAAATCAGCTTCATGTCTTTTCATGAAATCCACAATATTCAATTATAGTTAAATATGCACCTTAAGTCTTTTCATGAAATCCACAATATTCAATTATAGTTAAATATGCACCTTAAGTTCATCATATAACTTTTTCTCCCATGCCAGAATCTTATCCAACACAGTTGCATGAGTCTCCCATTCATCATCATCATCATCAAAATCATCCTTATTTCTTTCTGTCTCAGAAACACCATTAAATGATCTATTCCATGTAATAACACGCATGACCCTGGCAGCATGATCAATGTGACCTGCAAAACAGTAGGCCATCATCATATATCACAACAGCAAAACAGGGAACTACAATATGCCACTTAAGGGGCATCATGCATCAAAGGAGGTTTAAGAATACCAATGGAGACTAGGCCTTAGCTGAGAATATGCGGTCTACCTCTGTCTTTAATTGTATTATGTTAACAGTGTCAAGCATATTCTCTGATCATCCAATGCCAAAAAAAAAAAAAAATCTTCTACAACTATATGCAGTTTGTAGTTTGTAGAGCTCAAATGGTATTTTTAAACAAAAACCTTAACATAAATATTCAGTCCTCTATCTCTAAACCTATCACAAAATGTGAGGCTTCATTATCATACATCACAATTCAGAAGGTGAGTTCAAGCCAAATGAAATTTTATGAAATGCATTAACATTGTAGAGAAATTAATTCCCCGTTGCAAAATCTTAATCATTATGCATATATATGGACTGCAAATATTAAATGCGATAGCAAGAACCATTTATAAGAAAGAACATCAAAAAACTTAGCCAACTTTTTGCATTTTTGTTTGATGTGCCTCTTTTCCTTATTGACACTACAAATTGCCAGGTTTCATTAACACTCGCAGAAGCGGAGTGGAGTACATTTGCATAGAAATCCTATCCCATTGTAGTAACTACTGAGAGCTCCAGGTTTCTTTAGGACACAAATCTCTTAATAACTTCAAGTTATATTATCGAACCTGTTAGTATTTATTTCAATATCCATGATAATTTAACAGAGAAACAAAATATATCATTCCTTACTAGTAAAATATTGCAAAGCATAACAGTATATTACTTGAAACTTCAAATATCGCTCTTAAGTAATAACTTAAAAGAAAATATTCAGATTCAAAATCATGCTCAGAGTGATCTCCAATTAAAAAATATCAACTTTATTAAATTACCAAATCGAAAAAGTTGCTAGGATCGGGAATATAACAACAAAGTTGTCACTCCTATCCTGTGCCACTCCTACAGATGTGTTATTAGCATTTGTTAGATGGTTTTGGTATGTGATACACCAGATCTCATACAGAAGTGGTGCTAATCCAAGAGAAATTAAAGAGGATGATTATTTGGGTGAGGTCCTCCTTGTTCATTCTAAGATTATTCGTTGTTCAAAGGGAACTCCAATGCCACATTTTACCAATAAGTGGACATTAGAGATGAAGAAACATTGGAATGCCTATTCTCAGCGATTCAATTCAAGCTCTAGGTTAGAGAAACAGCCTAGCATGGTATCTATCAAAAACACTACAACACAATCTCGCTCTTTACAGTAAATATTTTTCCTAAGAATTAATTCACAAAGCAATTAAGTACCTCTACTATTTGCAAAATTAGAGTGGTAATGCATTCTAGTCGCCTCGAGCATCTTTAACACATCGTGTGTACTCTCTGACGTCTTCAGAAAATAGTCATCGAGATCCATAAGAATCTTTGAGAGATTAACGCTTGTTCGAGTTGCCAGTACTATCTTCCCCCTCTGGGCATCCAGCGTTGATGCAGATTGATCCTGCTGATGGTGCACGTTTCGCCCCTGCTTCAGATTTTTTAAAAACTTTGGTGGCAGCGGAGACTCGATGACAACCTTCTCCGACGTCACAGGATCATCGTCATGGTGATCCACAGTGGGCGGCGGTGGAACTGGCGTGTTTATCTTCTCATATGGAGCGTCATCTCTGGTGGCTCGATGACGACGTTTGAGTCGAGTACCACGCTCTTCTTCTTCGTCCTCCTCCTCCTCATCGTCGGCCTCGGCCTCCTCTCCCGCCTCGTCGTCGTCCTCGCGGATGGCGGTTTCCGTCTTGATCTTGGAAGGGAACTTATTAGGAAGGTCGGGCATGCTTATGGAGCGCTGGAGGGATGCTGCGGAAAATTCTGAAGGCCGTGGGGGAGGCAGTAAGTCGGCATCGCTGGGCGGACGGATCGGCGCGACGGAGGCGGAAGATTCCACACCAGCGGAGGATGAGTAGGAAGAAGGTAGGTTAGGGTCGTAGGGTTCTCCCTGTCCGAACTCTGCGAGGGATGCGCCGATGTTCTTGAGCTCGACGGCGTAGGCGGAATGGGCGGCCGCGAAGGCGTTTCGTGCGGACACCGCCGACTTCATCCATTGCCGGCGCTCTTTGCATCGCACGACCGCCTCCTCGTTCTCGATCCGAGACTGCGCGCATCCCATGGCGGTGGCAGTGTCCCCACTTCACCTTCTTCCTCGCCTCGTCGCTCAGAATTAAAGCATATGCCAAAAATAGAAACCGGTCGCTCTGATGGACGAGTACTTCCGTAAAATGTTTGAATTCTTCTTCTGTTTTTTTGTTCACCGAAAGTGAGTTAATGTAGCCGTACACGTTAGACACAAAACAATTTTATTGTGTTTTGTTTTTGCAATTTATCAAATCCGCTCTGTTATCTACTTGAGATTGAAAAATAGCTAAATAAGCTTGTGCTCCATTTTATATCAATTTTTTATGTAAAACATTTGCTAAATAAAATAGTAATATTTTATTATATATCAAAGAGTTTCCGTTATTAATTAAAAGACATTTTGTTGTGAAAGATATTTTTTTATTAACAATAATTATAACATTTTGATCGATCGTGGTAAATTGCCCTTAAACTTTTCTATATGAATGCTTTTTAAAAAGAGCAATTACTCTCTGAAAATCTGAACCCTAAAGTCAAAAGTCACTATTGTTGCCCTTTAATAAAGTTTCAGATAAGTATAGCTTATCATAACTTTATTGCAGTTTCTGAAAATAAATTGAAAGAAAATTTTTTGCTGGGATTTAACAATGTATGACTTAGCAGATAAATTTGTGGATACTGATTTTAACAGTGGCTAGGTGTCATTGTTCTAATTGAGTATGATTTCGGTGTCTGTTGGGATAGATCGAAGGAAGGTTGATGGTGAAGGAAAAGAAAAGAAAAGGAAGAGAAAATAAAATATTTATGTTTGTTTTTATTTGGAAGGAAAGGAAGACTTATTAATATAATGTATCATATTATTTGAGAGGAAAAGAAGAATAATAAAAATTAAATATATAAAATTATAAAATATTATTAATATAATGTATCATATTATTTGAGAGGAAAAGAAAATTAATAAAAATTAAATATATAAAATTATAAAATTATCCTTACTTTTTAAAATTAGAATAGAAGAGATGATGAAAAAAAAATTAAAATAATATTATTTTTATTCCTCTTTCCCTTCCTTACCCCCCTAATTAGAATATAATTTTTTTTCTTTCAGTTTATAGGTATAGAAGATTAAAATTTAACGTTCCTCACCTTTTCTTAGCTCACTCTCTCCTAAATATGATTCAAAATTTCTTTTTTTTCTTATTTATCCCTTCCTCCCTCCCTTTTGCTCATCTCCTCCCAAACATAGAGTTAGGATTAGATGATAAACTCCTACTAACAATATCTATTAAGAGTACCGTCATACAAATTCAAACCTAGAGTACTTTTAACCAAAAGTCTTTTAAATTCTACAAGCTTATCAGTAGACCCAATAAATATTGATAGTCTTCCCCACCATTAGGGTGCAGAAACATAGTCTTAGTCATTGTTGATGTCACACTCCGAGAGGAGTTACTGGTCCAATATAGAATCGGACAACACCTTCAGCCCTCCAGGCTGCCACAGTCCATCAGCCAATATAGAATCGGACAAGGCCTACACGACCGCCACAGTCCATCAGCCAACACAACTGGCAATGTAAATATAAAAGAAAAGACATGATATCATACAAACAAAAGTCGCTTACCGGTACGACTTACGACAAATAAAACAACAACCTAGCCCTCCAGGGCATACGAAAGTACAACCCATGACATAACGAAAATAAACGCAGTAAAAGCAAATGGAAATACAGTATAACAACAAATACAACACAAAACCAAACACGAGTTGTCTCGAAATAGAAAGACTGGGATAGACTGTTGGGCACTCCAGACGATCAACCTGCAATAAAAACAAGGCTGATGGTGTGAGTCCAGGAACTCAGCAAATACATATATCTAATATGCATAGTAAGTTATACTAGCAGTAAGAGTCAAACTGACAACAATCTCAAGTGTAGAAGGAGGAAATACTAAACTAGAATACCGAATAAATGATACATACCAGAGTCAGAATAACCTAAAGATATAAAAAATCCAAATACCATACGGGTAATATAGGGGCACCAGACCCTGTGTAAACATACCTCCTGAAGGTGCATGTCAAATACATATATTGTAATCAAATGTAGCAAGTACGGGCAAATGCAGCAATACAAACAACAACAATCATGCAATGCTGCATCATATGCACATGATGTCTGTACGCACTCCAGCTATCCCTACACTGGGTGGCTGAGTGGATAGGATACCAGGGAGAGCCAACCGCTCCAACAACCATAACCTCAAAATCAGGCATGAGGGGAGCCAACTGCTCGCGGGTCAAACAACTCATCATGACATATACCCCCTACGCCAATAAGGGAAGTCAACTGCTCGTGGGTCAATCTACCGTGCAATTGACTCACGGTCTCATTTGTCTTCATAGTGAAGGATTGGAGTTAAGCCACCATGAGGTTCTTCTTGGCTCTTCTTAATTCGTTTGATTCTTCATTTAATTCAATGAGCTTTTCCCAAAGCACTTTAGCGAAGTTGAATGGTCTGACTTTGTTCAATTGCGCCTTGGAAAGGTCGCATTGTAGAGTTGTTGTGACCTTTGCATTTGCTTGAGCCTTATTCATGATCTCTTTTATCCAATTTTTGGTTAGGAGAGGTGCTCTACTCTCATCCTTTGGCATCTCAATATCATCTACAACACTAAATCCATTTTCAATATCATTCATTAAATAATACTCCATTCTATCTTTTCAATAAGCAAAATCATTACCGTCGAAAAACGGTGGTCGTGCGGTGCTATATCCCTCTTGAAATGCCATCTTGATGTTTCGGTTGACGGTGAGTTCTCCTAAAACAAACCTTGCTCTGATACTATTTGTTGGGACCTTTGCGTCTAGCTAGAGGAGGGGTGAATATCTTTTCTTAGATTTTGTCTACAAAATGTTAGTCAAAACACAAGAAAAATATAGACAAAAACAATAACAATTAAGACAATGTTAACTCCCTTGATTTACTTGGTCTCCATCTCCTTGAGATGACTAATCTAAGGATCCACATCCATACAAACAAGCTCCACTATGCTCTTCTCCTTTTCAATCAAGTTTGTAGGTGGAAAAACATTACAAAATGATCTCTTCTTCTTTACAAGATGAGACTTAGAGTTTGAGGAAGGATGTTGGCTTTGGAAGCTTTGGGCACACAGCAAGAAGGTTTCACAATCAAAATTCGTATCCTCTTCATGCCCTAAAGCTTCCTCTTAACTAGAGGAGAGAAATATTAATAAAACAACTCAACCCCAATACCAGTCGACTTCCACTTGGACCAGTCGACTGGTGCCTAGCCAAACGACTAGTTTTCGAATGGACCAATCGACTAGTGCCTATCCCAGTCGACTGATCTTTCTGTCAGTAGACTAATTCCCTTGCCAGTCGACTGCCCAGCTTACAAACTCACTGTTAACATCTTCAGAGTCTATCCTTCGCGTATGTCTTAAAGTCCACTTCCCTAGCTCGTTCCTTGAAGTTCTTTTCCTTTGCCTCTCGTCCCTCGAATGCACACAAGCCCGAGACTTGTCTCCGTTGTTGGATCGGGTTGGTCCGGCTAGAGGGGGGTGAATAGACGGCTAATAAATGAAAAGTGGTGGAAACTCGTCTATTAAAAAAACTTGGTTGCAACTTGGTCGTTGCTTCTAAGACGGTTAAAGCTCGAAAAAAACTCTCCTTGTGGCGGAGAAGCCTTACAACTGAAGATCACTAAACTTAGAGAATTACAAGAATGAATTGAATTATTAAAAATAAAACCTCTAAGTCTATTTATAGCCTAAGAGAATAAATCTGGATTGTTGATTGTTGATGATTTTTCTCTTGGCCGTTGATCCATGGATGTAATCTGGATGATTGATCTTGGATGGGATTAAACTGCATCCATTGAATTTGATTAAAGGATAATGTAACATTATCCTTTAAAAAATAAAGTTTAATTAAAACTTTATCTTTCCTCGAGATGACTCGAGATGACTGTTGGAATCTCCATGTCGCTGTTGTAATCTCTAAGTAGTAATATCGGCAACATTTTATTGTCATTACTTGCTATCCGAAGTGGTAAGCATCTCAATGTGTATCTTTGAGGTCGTGGGTTCTATTCTTCTTACCATCAAGTAAGTCCTTCATTTTTCGAGCAAATAAATCCTTTGTTTTTCGAGTGCCCAGTTTGACATGGTCAAACTAACCAGTCTTTTAGTTCTTCGTCTTCTGGGTGACTTCCGGCCAACCGAAGTTAGGCTCACCCGAACCCAACTCCGGCCTTTCGCCCCTTGAGCGTCCTTCCTCCCGTCTTCTCGTCCCTCGGACACCGTGCACGTCCTTCTCGCTCCACCGGTGTACTCTTCCGTAGCTTCCGCGTCCCTCGGATTGTACTGAGCCCGTCGGCTCACTTCCCCGCACAATTCTTCTCGTCCGCTACGTCTTACGCTCGACTTCCTCTGTACCTAAGCTCCTGCACACTTAGCAGAGGGATTACAACCAACAGGACCTAACCTAACTTGGTTGATCACATCAAAACCAATCGGGGCACCAACAATCTCCCCCTTTTTGATGTACATCAACCCAAGTTTAGTTAGGGATAAGCAACAAACAATAATAGTATTGTAACAGAATTAAGCATAAAAAAAAAATTTGCAATCATGTACATAACCTCCCCCGAACTACTCTCCCCCTTTGATCACAGCAAAAATGGGACAAAGAAAAATAGGGAAGGGAAAATATAAAATTAATTTTCTCTAGTAAACTCAGATGAAATAATCTCTTAAAAACATTGGATTACAACAAATGATAAAGGACATAAAGAGAAAAAAATATTAGTCAATTTTATTTTTCATAAATACCAGAAATTAATTCAATATTGATTTTGGGACCCAAAATAAATTTTCATCTACGGGGTTAATCAAAAATTTTGGAGGAATATAATTTCTAGGAATTTTTCTAAGCTGGCCCTTATGATTTTTAACATACCAATTCAGATTTTTAGGATAAAAATTCTTTTTAATTCTTAAACATGCAATATCATTTTCTAATTTCTCCACTAGATTCTTCAAATTTTCATTTTCTATTTTTAGTTGGTCGGATAGAACAGATGAGCATACAATGCCAAATCTTTCTTTTAACTTAGAGTTTTCTATCTCCAATTTATTTATCGACTTAAGCATGGATTTTATTACCGAGTAGATTCGAGCAGGTGGAAGTAGACATACCTCACTTACCGGGTTGGTTTCGAAGTTAGGAACTTTCTCTTCATTGCTGCTTTCTCCCGAGGTGCTTTCTTCATCTTCGTCCTGGTGGCTTGCCATCAATGCAAGTCCGACGAACTCTTCGGCTTCATATTCATCTGACGAGGTCTCGTCCCAGGTGGCTTTTAGTGCCTTTTTCTTCTTTTGCTGGTTCTTGAGTTTAGGGCACTGATCTTTCAAGTGTCCCTCCTCATTGCAGTTGTAGCATCGGACCGTTCATTTTTTCTTTCTCTGCACCATTTTTGAGCGGTTAGTATTAATGAATTTACATAATTTTCTTACCGCTAGTGCTGTTTCTTCATCATCCGCTGAAGATTCTTCGTCGAGCTGGATCTTCCTTGTGTTTAGCGCAATGTTGTCAGTTTTCCTGTTCTTCTCTACAAAGCGAGATTCGTGAAGTTCCAAAGTAGAAAATAACTGTTCTAAAGTACTTATTTCTAGATATTTTGAAATATAATATGCATCGATTATCGAGGTCCATTCCAGGGTTCTCGGAAACGCGTTTAGAGCGTACCTTTGAGCATCGCGGTTAGTTACCTTTTCTCTGAGATTTTCGAGGCTTGTGATTAGTTCTTTTACCTTTGCATGTAATCTCGCAACAGATTCTCCGTCTTCCATCCGTAGATTGGTCAGTCGACTTCGAAGAACATCTCGTCGCGCAAGTTTTGCTTCCGAGGTTCCTTCGTGCAGTTCCAAGAACTTTTCCCAAAGTTCCTTCGCCGATTCGTACTTACCGATTCGGTTCACATCTTGCTCTGGGAGGACGGTCAACAGATGAAATTCTGCCTTTCTGTTTGCTACAGCATCAACTTGTTCCTTCTTGTTCCAAGAATCAGGATCCTTGATCTTTCATTCATTGTCTTTGGGAGTTGCATAGTCATTTTTCATAATAATTAATAATTCATAATCCGTAGTAAAAAATACCTGCATCTTCCGTTTCCATGCCGCGAACTCCCCCTCAAACTTAGGCGGGTATATCGCTGGTCCAACCATATTAAAATTTGCTGTAGTTGGATGTTAGTCCTTCTGCGGCGGCCTTGCTCTGATACCACTTGTTGGATCGGGTTGGTCCGGCTAGAGGGGGGGGGGTGAATAGACGGCTAATAAATGAAAAGTGGTGGAAACTCGTCTATTAAAAAAAACTTGGTTGTAACTTGGTCGTTGCTTCCAAGACGGTTAAAGCTCGAAAAAAACTCTCCTTGTGGCGGAGAAACCTTACAACTGAAGATCACTAAACTTAGAGAATTACAAGAATGAATTGAATTATTAAAAACAAAACCTCTAAGTCTATTTATAACCTAAGAGAATAAATCTGGATTGTTGATTGTTGATGACTTTTCTCTTGGCCGTTGATCCATGGATGTAATCTGGATGGTTGATCTTGGATGGGACTAAACTGCATCCATTGGATTTGATTAAAGGATAATGTAACATTATCCTTTAAAAAATAAAGTTTAATTAAAACTTTATCTTTCCTCGAAATGGCTGTTGGAATCTCCATGTCGCTGTTGTAATCTCTAAGTAGTAATATCGGCAACATTTTGTTGTCATTACTTGCTATCCAAAGTGGTAAGCATCTCAATGTGTATCTTTGAGGTCGTGGGTTCTATTCTTCTTACCATCAAGTAAGTCCTTCATTTTTCGAGCAAATAAATCCTTTGTTTTTCGAGTGCCCAGTTTGACATGGTCAAACTAACCAGTCTTTTAGTTCTTCGTCTTCTGGGTGACTTCCGGCCAACCGAAGTTAGGCTCACCCGAACCCGACTCCGGGTTTTCGCCCCTTGAGCGTCCTTCCACCCGGCTTCTCATCCCTCGGACACCGTGCACGTCCTTCTCGCTCCACCGGTGTACTCTTCCGCAGCTTCCGCGTCCCTCGGATTATACCGAGCCCGTCGGCTCACTTCCCCGCACAATCCTTCTCGTCCGCTAAGTCTTACGCTTAACTTCCTCTGTACCTAAGCTCCTGCACACTTAGCAGAGGGATTACAAACAACAGGACCTAACCTAACTTGGTTGATCACATCAAAACCAACCAGGGCACCAACATCCGTGTCATCCTTCACGTATGTCTTTGAAGTCTACTTCCTTGGCTTGCCCTTTGAAGTCCTCTTCCTTTGGCTCTCGTCCCTCGAATGCATAATTCATTGTTCCTCATATATAGTTCATCAAGTTTTGCATTACTTAAACACATACATCAAACCAATATGAAAACCTAACTTAATCATATTGACAAACATATTAAAACCCATGATTATACCGATCAAACTTGGGTTAATTGCGCCAATAGTGGCGTGGGGGCATGCCCACTTATAACTCACTGACTAGGCGAGAGTCTCGACACCTGCTTGAGCCAAAATCAGGGAGCGTGGGCCGCCACGCGTCTGATCGGGGACACCGAACTAGGTGGTGGTGTGGGGGCATGCCCACTTATAACTCGCTGACTAAGCGAGAGTCTCGACACCTGCTCGGGCTGATACTAGGGAGAGTGGGTGGTCACGCGTCCAATCCGGGGCACCGAACTGGGTGATGGTGTGGGGGCATGCCCACTTATAACTCGCTGGTGAGGCAAGAGTCTCGACATGCTGACTCACGTATCGAGGGACCCTGACAATTTATTAAGAAACCGAGAGTTGAGCTCAATCTTGTGCCTACACGGATTCACAGGGGCTCTCTTTATAGGGTTGTAGATGGACAACACTCTAGGATCTATCCAATTTCTTCCCTCGCTCGTCCTGCAAGTAGTATGTATTGGTGCAATCATGCTCCAAACATTATTTACTTTTAATGTTTGGTTAAATGATTTTAAGTTAAGCAATGTTGATGATCTAACACGAAAATTGAGTTTAAGTCCAGGTATGAAAAATTGACAGAAGAAGACTTAGTATGGCAAGGCTGAGGGAAACACTTTAAGACAAGCACAAGGATGAGGAGTCGAGAGCTCGGAAGCATCCTAAGGGTGCGAGGCTAATGGAAGGTGCTTGAAGGCTTGTGTCGACACAAAGGAAAAGTGGAACCTGAGATTCATCAGGTATCAGTCGACTGATAAGAGGATCAGTTGACTGTTATGGTGAGTTGAGCGGACTGATAAGTGGAATCAGTTGATTGCTTCACGAACAGAAAGATCAGTCGACTGTGTCTAGTCCTGGTCAACTGATAAGTGACCGTTGAAGGCCGACGACAGAAATCAGACACATTCTACAGTAGTTGTTGAAGCTCATCAATCGATTGATGATATTGCCAGTTGACTAATATCAAGGGTTATACAAAAAACATATTTCAGAACTTGAGGGAGGCACAACTTGTCTCTTGATTTTTTTTTCTTGTTCTGAGATCTCCAAGCTTATAAACTCTCAATCTCTTCCTCCAAAATCTTTCTAATCTTGTAAGAGGAAGAGATCATCTTGTAAGGGTTTCTCCACCTTCAAATTTGATTTGAAAAGGAGAAAAGCATAGTGAAGTTTGGTTGTGTGGGTGTGGATCTTTGGATTGGTTATCTCAAGGAGGTGGAGACCAAGTAAATCAAGGGAGTTAGCATTGCTTTTATTGTTATTGTTTTTGTCTATCTTTTTCTTGTGCTTGGCTAACATTTTGTAGACAAAATCCAAAAGAAGCTATTTACCCCCCTCTAGTTAGACGCAAAGGTCCTAACAGTATGCCCCTAAAGCTAATTTCTGGATCACCTTGAAGGGCCCCCTCCCCATTGAGGCTCCAGCTTGCTAACATCGCCGATCATTTTTATCCTTTTCCACATGAGATTCCCAACCTTGAACGCCCGGGGTAACACCTTCTGGTTGTATCGCTACTGCATCCTTTGCCTATAGGTGAACATTCTTGCTGAGGCCTTCTCTCAAATTTCCTCGGTCAAATCGAGCTCCAAGTGCCTCCTTTTGGAATTTCCTTCATCATATGCCTTCCACCGATCAGATTCACACACTACCTCCACCGGCACCACCGCTTCGCTTCCATAAATGAGTTGGAAAGGCGTATAGCCTGTCCCTTTCCCTTGGCGTGGTCTGTAGGGCTCACAAGACGTTGGATAACTCGTCCACCCAGGTTCCTTCCGCATGATCCAACTTCATCCACAATCCCCTCAGAATTTCCTGATTGGCGACCTCGGCTTGCCCGCTACTTTGTGGGTATGCGACTGAGTTGAAGGACTGCTGAATGTCATAAGTCGAGCACCATTTTTTGATTTTCTTACCCTGGAACTGTCTCTCATTATCTGAAATCAACTTATGAAGAATTCTATATCGATAGAGTATGTTCTGCCATATGAACTTCATTATCGCTTGCTCGGTGATCCGCGCCAGTGCCTTGGCTTCTATCCATTTGGAGAAATAGTCTATCGCTACTAATAAGAACCTTTTTTTCACGGGGGTTATAGGGAAGGGCTCCACTATGCCCATTCCCCACTAATCGAAGGGGCAGGACACCACGTATGCTTTCATCATCTTGACCGACCGATGGGGAAGATTTTTGTGCTTCTGACATGATAAGCAAGTAGAAACCATCCGATCGGCATCCTTTAGCAACGTTGACCAGTAATAACCCGAGAGCAATGCTTTCTGAGCCACGACCTGCTCCCCATCATGGCTGCTACACATTCCTAGATGTATCTCTCTGATCACATAGTCGACCTCCTTGCTGTCCAGACACTAAGACTCTCTTGTATAGTGCATCCCCGACCAAGGTATACTGGCTCGCTCGCTTTTTTAAGAGTCTCGCCTACTCCCGGTCGGCCGGGAGTGTTCCATGCATTAGGTAGGCAATCAGAGGTGCTCTCTAATCAGCGTCAAGCTCCAGCTTTGTCTGTTGCTCTATGTGTATCGCCAATACTGCCTAGTTTATCGGCTGAGGGAGCACCCAAGAACATACCGCGCTGGCAAGTTTGGCCAACTCGTCCTCTCGAAGGTTGCTCTCCTTTGGGATCTTCTGTAGTTGGACCTCCTGAAACCCCACCTTTTTGTAAGCTTTCACCTGATGCAGACGACACTAGAGGGTCCTCAGATCAATCAAGGCAGATTAGAGGCTCCACCGGCTACTACAAATGCACGGGTTTTCTCACTGACCAGAGAGGATGTAGCCACCGCCTCTACAGTTGTTACAGGTCAGATTAGTATTTTAAATCTGCATGCATCTGTACTTTTCAATACTGGGGCAACCCATTCATATGTATCCAGGGCATTCGCTGAAAAACTAGCAATACCTCCGGACGTACTTAGTGGTCAGTTTCTGACTACCCTACCCTCCGGAGACATCATGGCACCCACACACTGGCTCCGTGCCATACCCGTCGGCGTTTCAGACAGAGAGCTTTACTGTGATCTGGTAATACTGAATATGTCCGACTATGATGTCATTTTTGGGATGGACTTCCTGAGCAAATACGGCGCTTCTATAGAGTGTCGAAAAAGGAAAGTCGTATTCCGACCAGAGGCAGGAGAGCAGTTTGAATACATCGGAGAACCGAAGAAGAAGGCCAAGAAATTTCTCTCCGCCATGAAAGCACGGAAACTACTGAGTACAGGATGTGCTAGATTTCTAGCACATGTAGTCCATGCCGAACAAGTCAAGGACCAAAAGCTAGAAGAGGTCCCAGTGGTATGTGACTACCCATCAGTCTTCCCTGACGAGTTACCAGGCTTAGCACCAGACAGGGAGATAGAGTTTGAGATAGATCTCATTCCAGGTATCAACCCCATTTTAAAAGCACCATACCGTATGGCTCCAGCAGAATTAAGAGAACTTTGGGAGCAACTACAGGAGCTGCTCGACAAGGGCTTCATACGCCCTAGTCATTCACCTTGGGGAGCTCCAGTGTTGTTCGTGAAGAAGAAAGACGGGTCCATGCGCCTGTGTATAGATTACCGAGCTCTGAATCAAGTCACCAACCGGTACCCTCTACCCAGGATCGATGATTTGTTCGACCAGCTAAAGGGATTCACAGTCTTCTCAAAGATAGATTTGAGATCAGGCTATCCCCAGGTCAAAGTCAGAGAGGGTGATATTCCGAAGACAGCTTTCAGAACCAGATATGGGCACTACGAGTTTGTAGTCATGCCTTTTGGGGTCACAAATGCTCCAGCGACATTCATGGACCTCATGAACAGAGTATTCCGGGAATACTTAGATAAGTTTGTCATCGTCTTCATTGATGACATTCTTATCTACTCAGGAACTCAGGAGGAACATGCCGAACATCTCAGGACAGTATTGCAGATTCTTCAGCAGAGCCAGCTGTATGCAAAATTCTCAAAATGTGAACTCTGGCTCGATCAGGTGTCTTTTCTAGGTCACATCATCTCCAAGGAAGGGGTGATGGTAGACCCCAGCAAAATAGAAGCAGTAAGTAACTGGATCAGACCGAAGAATGCCAGTGAGATCAGAAGTTTTCTGGGTCTAGCCGGTCACTACAGGAAGTTCGTAGAGAATTTCTCCAAAATAGCCTCCCCACTGACAGCTCTTACCAGAAAGAACAGTAAGTTTCAGTGGACAGAGGATTGCGAGAACAGTTTTACAGAATTAAAGAGAAGATTGACTAGTGCTCCCATCTTGACTCTTCCAGAGACCACTGACAGCTTTGACATATATAGCGATGCGTCTAAATTAGGACTTGGAGCAGTGCTGATGCAGAATGGAAAGGTTATTGCCTATGCCTCTAGACAACTCAAGGATTATGAGAAGAATTACCCTACCCATGACCTTGAGCTAGCTGCAGTAGTGTTCGCTCTCAAGATTTGGAGGCATTACTTATACGGAGCTCAGTGTAGGATTTTCACAGATCATCAGAGTCTAAAGTATTTCTTTACTCAGAAGGATCTGAACATGAGACAGCGCAGGTGGCTTGAGCTAGTCAAGGATTATGACATTGACATCCTCTACCATCCAGGTAAAGCTAATAAGGTGGCAGATGCACTTAGCAGAAAATCTAGTGCCACCCTACTAGCTTTGTCCACGATGTCACAGCCCCTTCGGAAAGAGTTATCAGAGTTCGGACTGGAAATTTTAGTTGGGCAGCTCTCCACTTTGACCTTAGTGTCCACCCTGATTGAAGACATCCAGACAGCACAGGATCAAGATCCTGACCTTCAGAAAATCAAGCAGGGGATGACAGAAGATGAAAATGGAGAATTTCGCCTATCGGATAATGGGACACTGTACTACGGTGACCGCTTATGTGTTCTGAACCAAGAAAAGCTCCGAAGGAAGATCCTAGAGGACGCACATAGATCTCCTTATGCAATGCATCCTGGTTCCACCAAAATGTACCAAGACCTCAGGGGACGTTTTTGGTGGCCTGGGATGAAGAGAGACATCGCCAGATATGTCAGTATCTGTCTGACATGCTAAAGAGTCAAGGCAGAACATCAGAGACCAGGTGGAGTTCTGCAGCCTATTCAGATTCCAGAATGGAAATGGGAAGATATTTCCATGGATTTTATAGTGGGACTACCCAGAACAACGAATGGATATGATGCGATCTGGGTAATAGTTGACAGATTGACTAAGTCTGCCCACTTTCTAGCTATCAGGATCTCCTATTCCATGGAACAGCTAGCTCAGTTATACCTCAAGGAGATCGTCAGACTACATGGAGTCTCTAGGACTATCATTTCAGATAGGGACAGTAGGATCACTTCGCACTTCTAGGAGTGCGTACAGACAGCACTAGGCACCAAACTGAAGTTTAGCACAACTTTCCATCCTCAGACAGATGGTCAGACAGAGAGAGTTAATCAAGTACTAGAAGATATGCTCAGAGCTTGTGCTCTAGATTTCAAGGGCAGTTGGTGCAGATACCTGTGCTTAGCAGAATTCGCCTACAACAATAGTTATCAGGCCACTATCGGCATGACACCCTATGAGGCTTTATATGGGCGGAGGTGTAGATCTCCTATCTGCTGGTACGAGGGTGGTGGGAGGCAAGAGTTAGGCCTACAGACAGATCTTATAGATGACACCACCGTAGCCATACAACAGATCCGCCAGAAAATAGAAACAGCTCAAAAAGCCGCCAGAAGAGCTATGCTGATACACGGCGCAGACCATTAGAGTTTGAAGTTGGGGATTCAGTGTTCCTCAGAGTGGCTCCCATGAAGGGAGTAATGCATTTTGGGAAGAAGGGCAAGCTAAGTCCCAGATATGTAGGACCATACCCCATCACTAGAAGAGTTAGCAAAGTAGCTTATGAGTTAGAGCTACCTCAGGAGATGTCAGCTATCCACAATGTATTTCATGTCTCCATGCTGAAGAAGCATATCCCAGATGCCACCCAGGTGATAGAGCCACAGACGGTACAAATTCGCGAAGATCTCAGTTATGATAGTCGGCCTATTCAGATAATAGACCAAGCAGTTAAGAAATTGCGAAACAAGGAGGTACCATTAGTGAAAGTCATATGGCAAAATCACAGAATAGAAGAGGCAACATGGGAACCAGAGGACAGCATGAGGCAGAAATACCCAGAGTTGTTCTAAGTTTGAGGACGAACTTTTTATAAGGTATGGGGGATTGTAACGCCCGAAAATTCTCAAAATTAATTTTAGAAATATCTTAGAATTTATTCCGAATTTATGGATATTTTTATAGAATTTTTCCGTAAACGAAAGTGGCAAAAAGGGATAAAAAGAGAAAACAACATAAGTGCGATTTGATCCCTCTACCTACGCTGAGAGACGAATGGGCGGACCAAGTGGACTGGCTTGCGTTTGTTGAAATAGATTAAGAGAAACAATAGATAAGGTTGAATTAGTTAAATTCGCCCCCATAAGTATAAAAGAGGGAGTTACGAGTTTTAGGTTAATTCTCTCCCAACCCAGCGACGCCGACGCCCTCCCTCACGCACGCGACCTCTCCTCTCGCCCTCTCTCTCGCCCAAGACAAAGGAGAAGCCAAGGGAAGGTCTCAAGAGGCCCTATTCTCTACGAGAATTCTCGTAGACGCGAGGAGAACGCCAAGGAGCAAGAAAAACGTCGAAATTCGACGTTCCCTCGGGAATTTCAGATTTTATTCGTAAGGAAAACCTAGCGCAGGATGTAAGTATCCCTCACCTGCAGTATAAGTAGTTTCGGTTGCTTTTTC
>JAGFNQ010008137.1:64347-84199 GCA_024364735.1 Boesenbergia rotunda | reverse complement strand
GTACATTGCCGGCCCACAGCAGTTGATTATTATTTCACCTACTATATGTATTTAGTTTTCAGAAATTCATATTAGCATGTGGTGAATTTAATAATTAGTTTTATGTTAGTTAGTTTCAGTTCCAGTTCAGATATGTATGCATGCTATAGCTTACTTTTCAGTTTTAGTTCAGTATGTGCATGTCTCAGTTATATGCCATGACATTCTATGATATGTATTTTAGCATGAGCCTAGCATGATTTTATGGATATGAGCATGTATGTGCATAGCATGTTTTACAAAAGCATAATTCGAGTTTTCATAGTTTTGTGAGGCTAGATGGTACTTACTAAGCTTTATGCTTATTAGTTTGCATTTCCTTATACTGCAGATACAGGTAAAGGAAAGCACTAGTAGCGGAGGCGGCGGGCTTGATGCAAAGTGTGTGTGATGGTGGAGTTGGAATAAAAGTCTTCGGAACTTGCAAAGCATAGAAAGTCTTTTTATGTTCTTTAGTTATTCCGCAATAATTATGTGAACCATGTATGAACTTAATTAGACTTGTATTCGTGGTGCCTAGTATGCTTGAAGTAATTTACTTACCTGACTTAATATTGGTTTTGTGAATGCTTGAATGTCATGAGTCATTTACTTGTAATATGGTAATTTAGATCCATGCTTAAGCTTTAGAGATAAGAATTTGATACTTTTGATTTATATGCTAAATACTTGAGATATGCTTGTTCTAAGATTAATGCACCATTTAGAATGACATGTAGTAGCTAAGGATGCCTTTAGATATGAGAAATGAATAGTTTTCAATAAGAAGTTGATACGAACTTGACACAATTCATGTTTATGCTTCTTCATTTCGTTTTATGATTTCTAAGTTGCTATACATGCTAGAAACCCTCCAAAACATGTAATAAATGCCTTAGAATAGTCGTGGAACATTATTTATGCATTATGTTTGTTAGAAATGATTTTGGTACATTGTGGCTCAAGTTTGGTAAATTCTAGCAAATCTGAAAATTGGGATTTCAGAATTACCAGTCAACTGGGAAAAATACCAGTCGACTGGTATCGGGCACAGAAACATTCTGTGGCCCGACCAGTCGACTGGCATATAAGCAGTCGACTGGTACTGTGTAAAACAAAGCTGGTGTAGAGCAGCTGGTTAGTGCTTTAGCCATGCAACTTAGAGGTTGGGGTATCGAATCCTGCCAAGATAATAAAATAAAAGTTTTGCTTTATTTTGGGCAAATTAGTACTTTTAGCATGTTTATGAATTGTAAGTTCAGTAAATAGCGAAATAAGAATTTTTGAAATTCTCCCAGTTGGTTTAGCATTATTAGAAATCAGTAACTAATCAGTCAGTCAGTTAGTTAGTAGCGATCCGCCTTGAAGCTTGGTACCAGAAGGCGGGTCGTTACAGAGTGGTATCAGAGCAAGTTCCATCTTCCCTCCTCACACACATCAGCATCAGACCTGCAGCTTCCAAGTAAGAGTATCTCTCACATTACTATATTTTCTTGCTTTCAGAATTATAGTATTCACATGTTATTCATGGTATCTGTTTTCTAGTCAGTCCTTGTTTGCGTTTAACGGAAGCATGTTTAATACCTTAGTTTATATCTTATAGTATGTTTTTAGGATTAGAATATGAACTGTATGTCCTCTGTTATTTAGATAATGACTAGAGGACGCCCAACTAGAAGGGCACCAGCTACTGAGCCTCAATAGGAGGCAACTGACATACTGACTCCACCTAATCTCGTGGAGATAGTGGCTCAACTTCAGAGATAGATAGTTGAGCAACAGCAAGAGATAGCCACTTTAAGGGCTAATCAGTAAACCACACCTATTGGTATGCCAAGGCCAGATGTGGAAACCCTAATAGTGACAGAGGTTCCACCTAGAACATCAATCCCACCAATAGCACCAATCCCGCCAATAGCACCAGAAGCCCCAGCAGTAGGGGCTAGAAGAGAAGCATATCTGGTTCAGTGGCAGAAACCCAACCCAGAGAACCTTTCAGGCACTAGTGAACCGTGGGATGCACAAGCCTAGTTCAAAACCCTGGAGAGTACCATGGAGCTTCTGGACTGGCCAGAACATGAGAAAGTCAAGTGTGCCTCCTTCTGCCTAGCAGGAGATGCTAGAATGTTGTGGGAAAGGGTGAAGGCCAAGCGAGACATAAATCAGATGATGTGGGCCAACTTCGAAGTTGAGTTCTTCGAAGAATTCTTTCATATGCGGGTTACTAACTGGCATTATGATGAATTCACTGAATTTCGTCAAGGTAACCTATCAGTAGAGGAAGCCGTGAAGGGATTCAACAGACTGGCTCGCTTTGTGCCCTGAACTGGTCAGCACTAAACGAGAGCGAGTCAGGCTAATGCTCAAGATGCTAAGGCCAGAAATAGCGTTGAACGTGGCCAGCGGCGTCCATAGGTCGCAAACCTCAGAAGAACTAGTTAGCAGTGCTCTGATCACCGAGCACTACCTGAACAGCATGCAACAGCAAAAGTCAGTCATGATAGAAAGTAAAGGCCAAAGCAGTTTAGGAACTCAGAAACCCCAGGGCATTCGTAGAGAAGTTAGCTATACCTCCAGACGTACTCAGTGGCCAATTATTAACCACCCTACCTTCAGGAGAGATTATGGTGTCCACGCACTGGCTCCGTGCAGTGCCAGTCAGAATAGCAAGCAGAGAGCTTTATGGTGATCTGATAGTACTAGATATGACAGATTATGATGTCATTTTTGGAATGGACTTCCTAATCAAGTACGGTGCCTCCATAGAATGCCGTAAAAGGAAAGTCATATTCCAACCTGAAGAAGGAGTGCAGTTTGAATACATCAGAGAACCCAAGAGAAAAGCCAAGAAATTTCTCTCAGCTCTAAAAGCACAGAAACTGCTGGATTCAGGATGTACCAGATTTCTAGCACATGTAGTCAATACTGAACAAGAGAAAGACCAAAAGCTAGAAGAGGTTCCAGTGGTATGTGACTACCCAGCAGTCTTCCCTGACGAGTTACCAAGCTTAGCGCCAGACAGGGAGATAGAGTTTGAGATAGATCACATTCCAGGTACCAATCCTATTTCAAAAGCACCATACCGTATGGCTCCAGCAGAATTAAGAGAACTTCTGGAGCAACTACAGGAGCTGCTCGACAAGGGCTTCATACGCCCTAGTCATTCACCTTGGGGAGCTCCCGTATTGTTCGTGAAGAAGAAAGACGGGTCTATGCGCCTGTGTATAGATTACCGAGCTTTGAATCAAGTCCCCATCAAGAACCGGTACCCTCTACACAGGATCGATGATTTGTTCGATTAGCTAAAGGGATCCACAGTCTTCTCAAAGATAGATTTGAGATTCGGCTATCACCAGGTCAAAGTCAGAGAGGGTGATATTCCAAAGACAGCTTTCAGAACCAGATATGGGCACTACGAGTTTGTAGTTATGCCTTTTGGCGTAACGAACGCTCCAGCGACATTTATGGACCTCATGAACAGAGTATTCAGGGAGTACTTAGATAAGTTTGTCATCATCTTCATTGATGACATTCTTATCTACTCAGGAACTCAGGAGGAACATGCTGAGCATCTCAGGACAGTATTGCAGATCCTTCAGCAGAGCCAGCTGTATGCAAAATTCTCAAAATGTGAATTCTGGCTCGATCAGGTGTCTTTTCTAGGTCACATCATCTCCAAGGAAGGGGTGATGGTAGACCCCAGCAAAATAGAAGCAGTAAGTAACTAGATCAGACCGAAGAATGCCAGTGAGATCAGAAGTTTTCTGGGTCTAGCCGGTTACTACAGGAAGTTCGTAGAGAATTTCTCCAGAATAGCCTCCCCACTGACAGCTCTTACCAGAAAGAACAGAAAGTTTCAGTGGACGGAGGACTGCAAGAACAGTTTTACAGAATTAAAGAGAAGATTGACTAGTGCTCCCATCCTGACTCTTCCCGAGACCACTGATAGCTTTGACATATATAGCGATGCGTCTAAATTAGGACTTGGAGCAGTGCTGATGCAGAATGGCAAGGTTATTGTCTATGCCTCTAGACAACTCAAGGATTATGAGAAGAATTACCCTACCCATGACCTTGAGCTAGCTGCAGTAGTGTTCGCTCTCAAGATTTGGAGGCATTACTTATACGGAGCTCAGTGTAGGATTTTCACAGATCATCAGAGTCTAAAGTATTTCTTTACTCAGAAGGATCTGAACATGAGACAATGCAGGTGGCTTGAGCTAGTCAAGGATTATGACATTGACATCCTCTACCATCCAGGTAAAGCTAATAAGGTGGCAGATGCACTTAGCAGAAAATCTAGTGCCACCCTACTAGCTTTGTCCACGATGTCACAGCCCCTTCGGAAAGAGTTATCAGAGTTCGGACTGGAAATTTTAGTTGGGCAGCTCTCCACTTTGACATTAGTGTCAACCCTGATTGAAGACATCCAGACATCACAGGATCAAGATCCTGACCTTCAGAAAATCAAGCAGGGGATAGCAGAAGCCGAAAATGGAGAATTTCGCCTATCAGATAATGGGGGCACTGTACTACGGTGACCGCTTATGTGTTTCGAACCAAGAAGAGCTCAAAAAGGAAGATCCTAGATGACGCACATAGATCTCCTTATGCAATGCATCCTGGTTCCACCAAAATGTACCAAGACCTCAGGGGACGTTTTTGGTGGCCTGGGATGAAGAGAGACATCACCAGATATGTCAGTACCTGTCTGACATGCCAGAGAGTCAAGGCAGAACATCAGAGATCAGGTGGAGTTCTGCAGCCTATTCAGATTCCAGAATGGAAATGGGAAGATATTTCCATGGATTTTATAGTGGGACTACCCAGAACAACGAATGGATATGATGCAATTTGGGTAATAGTAGACATATTGACTAAGTCTACCCACTTCCTAGCTATCAGGATCTCCTATTCCATGGAACAACTAGCTCAGTTATACCTCAAGGAGATCGTCAGACTACATGGAGTCCCTAGGACTATTATTTCAGATAGGAACAGTAGGTTCACTTCGCACTTCTGGGAGTGCGTACAGACAGCTCTAGGCACCAAACTGAAGTTTAGCACAGCTTTCCATCCTCAGACAGATGGTCAGACAGAGAGAGTTAATCAAGTACTAGAAGATATGCTCAGAGCTTGTGCTTTAGATTTCAAGGGCAGTTGGTGCAGATACTTGTGCTTAGCGGAATTCGCTTACAACAATAGTTATCAGGCCACTATCGGCATGGCACCCTATGAGGCTTTATATGGGCGGAGGTGTAGATCTCCTATCTGCTGGTACGAGGGTGGTGAGAGGCAAGAGCTAGGCCTACAGACAGATCTTATAGATGATACCACCGTAGTCATACAGCAGATCCGCCAGAAAATAGAAACAGCTCAAAGCTGCCAGAAGAGCTATGCTGATACACGGCGCAGACCATTAGAGTTTGAAGTTGGGGATTCAGTGTTCCTCAGAGTGGCTCCCATGAAAGGAGTAATGCGTTTTGGGAAGATGGGCAAGCTAAGTCCCAGATATGTAGGACCATACCCCATCACTAGAAGAGTTGGCAAAGTAGCTTATGAGTTAGAGCTACCTCAGGAGATGTCAGCTATCCACAATGTATTTCATGTTTCCATGCTGAAGAAGCATATCCCAGATGCCACCCAGGTGATAGAGCCACAGACGGTACAAATTCGCGAAGATCTCAGTTATGATAGTCGGCCTATTCAGATAATAGACCAAGCAGTTAAGAAATTGCGAAACAAGGAGGTACCATTAGTGAAAGTCATATGGCAAAATCACAGGGTAGAAGAGGCAACATGGGAACCAGAGGACAGCATGAGACAGAAATACCCAGAGTTGTTTTAAGTTCAAGGATGAACTTTTTATAAGGTATGGGGGATTGTAACGCCTGAAAATTCTTGAAACTAATTTTAGAAATATCTTAGAATTTATTCCGAATTTATGGATATTTTTATAGAATTTTTCCGTAAACGAAAGTGGCAAAAAGGGATAAAAAGAGAAAACCTCATAAGTGGGATTTGATCCCTGTACCTACGCAGTGAGAGGCAAATGGGCGGACCAAGTGAGGTGGTTTGCTTTTGTTGAAATAAATTAGGGGAAATAATAGATAAGGTATAATTAGGTAAATTCGACCCCCATAAATATAAAAAAGGGAGTTACGAGTTTTAGGTTAATTTTCTCCCAACCTAGCGACGCCGACGCCCTCGCTCACGCACGCGACCTCTCCTCTTCCTCTCTTGCGTTGTCTTCCTCTTCTCCTCTTCTTTTGCCGCCCAAGACAAAGGGGAAGCCAAGGAAAGGTCTCAAGAGGCCCTATTCTCTACGGGGACCCTCGTAGATGCGAGGAGAACGCCAAGAAGTAAGAAGAACGTTATAGTTCGACGTTCTCTCCGGAATTTCAGATTTTTATTCATAAGAAAACCTAGCGCAGGATGTAAGTATCCCTCACCTGCAGTATAAGTAGTTTCGCTTGACGTTTCGTATGTTTTATTTCCTTATATGTATGTCCTACGATTAGAAATCGTGGAGTATGAACAAGCACATTGTATTAACCCTTCGGATTAGTTTTAGAGTCTGAAGGTATCCCTGGATGGGCTTGAGTGCACTTACCCTTCAGTTTCGGGTTAAGGAGCACGATCGAGTGCCCAGGGAGCGACTTTAAAAGAAAAGAAAAGGTTAAGTCGCAAGGTGTTTGTTAAATTGTTAGTCAGCTAATGCTATAGAAAGCATTAAAGAATAGAAATTCTTGCTTCAGTTATGATTGGGCCAAGGTCCAGTGGGATGGGCTACTAGTTGTCCCTAGGTTTAGATAACCTAGTAAAAGCAAGAATCAGAAAAGGAAAGAAAAGTATAAAGGACTATTTTATTTTCAGTTGGCATTGTACCGGACTTCGGTCCAGGGATAGGCTCCAAGTTGCCTCTAGGTTTAGATAACCTAGTATGGGATGGGCTCCTAGTTGCCCCTAGGTTTAGATAACCTAGTAGAACCCTAATGGATTCGGGATTTGCTACCTCAGATTTATTAGGGATGCGCGCACAGTTGGTACATTGCCGGGCTCACAGCAGTTGATTATTATTTTCACCTACTATATGTATTTAGTTTTCAGAAATTCATATTAGCATGTGGTGAATTTAATAATTAGTTTTATGTTAGTTAGTTTTAGTTCCAGTTCAGCTATATATATGCCATGCTATAGCTTACTTTTCAGTTCTAGTTTAGTATGTGTCATGTCTCAGTTATTTGCCATGACATTTTATGACATGTATTTTAGCATGAGCATAACATGATTGTTTATGAACATGAGCGTGTATTTGCATAGCATGTTTTGAAAAGCATAATCCGAGATTTTATAGTTTTGTGAGGCTAGATGGTACTTACTAAGCTTTATGCTTATTAGTTTGCATTTCCTTATATTGCAGATATAGGTAAAGGAAAGCACTAGTAGCGGAGGCGGCGGGCTTGATGCAAAGTGTGTGTGGTGGTGGAGTTGGAATAAAAGTCTTCGGAACTTGCAAAGCATAGAAAGTCTTTATTATGCTCCTTTAGTTATTCCGCAATAAATTATGTGAACCATGTATGAATTTAATTAGACTTGTATTCGTGGTGCCTAGTATGCTTGAAGTAGTTTACTTACCTGACTTAATATTGGTTTTGTGAATGCTTGAATGTCATGAGTCATTTACTTGTAATATGGTAATTTAGATCCATGCTTAAGCTTTAGAGATAAGAACTTGATACTTTTGATTTATATGCTAAATACTTGAGATATGCTTGTTCTAAGATTAATGCACCATTTAGAATGACATGTAGTAGCTAAGGATGCCTTTAGATATGAGAAATGAATAGTTTCAATAAGAAGTTGATACGAACTTGGCACATTCATGTTTATGCTTCTTCATTTCGTTTTATGATTTCTAAGTTGCTATACATGCTAGAAACCCTCCAAAAACATGTAATAAATGTCTTAGAATAGTCGTGGAACATTATTTATGCCATTATGTTTATTAGAAATGATTTTGGTACATTGTGGCTCAAGTTTGGTAAATTCTAGCAAATCTGAAAATTGGGATTTCAGAATTACCAGTCAACTGGGAAAATACCAGTCGACTGGTATCGGGCACAGAAACATTCTGTGGCCCGACCAGTCGACTGGCATATAAGCAGTCGACTGGTACTGTATAAAACAAAGCTGGTGTAGAGCAGCTGGTTAGTGCTTTAGCCATGCAACTTAGAGGTTGGGGTATCGAATCCTGCCAAGATAATAAAATAAAAATTTTGCTTTATTTTGGGCAAATTAGTACTTTTAGCATGTTTATGAATTGTTAGTTCAGTAAATAGCGAAATAAGAATTTTTGAAATTCTCCCAGTTGGTTTAGCATTATTAGAAATCAGTAACTAATCAGTCAGTCAGTTAGTTAGTAGCGATCCGCCTTGAAGCTTGGTACCAGAAGGCGGGTCGTTACATACTTGGTCACCGAAGTGATTTTTATCTCGTCAACTTAATTTCTCAAGGGATGCATTGACATTTTGAGAAATTGAGTCGATCCTAACATCTCACCCCATATCTAGCAAACAAAAACGTTTTGGTGAACCTTATAGTTTGTGTGAGATGTTCCCAAGGTTACCCAATTGTTTCCCAATAATTTGAAATAATCATGAAGAGTTTTAATGCATTTTGATAATCATGAAGCGCGACACATTCCCAACTCCCGTCTTAAAAAACTAAATTCGTTTTCGGGAAGTGGTTTTGTGAAAATGTCAGCTAGGTTTGACTTGGACTCCACATGAGAGAGTACAATGTCTCCTCTAGCTACATGATCCCTAATGAAGTGGTGTCTTACTTCAATATGTTTGGTCCTAGAATGATGGACTGGATTCTTGGTCAAGTTAATTGTGCTTATGTTATCACACAACACTTGCAAATCCTTGTAACTCAATCCATAGTCCTCTAAAATATGTAACATCCACAACAATTGTGATACACTCTCTCCCATGGCGATATATTCTGCCTCGGTCGTGGAGAGAGCAACACAATGTTGCTTCTGACTCGACCAACTTACTAAGGACTACCCTAAGAATTGGCAACCCCCACTCGTGCTTTTCCGGTCCAACTTACAGTAACGACCCGCCTTCTGGTACTAAGCTTTAAGGCGGATCGCTACTAACTACTAACTGGCTGGCTGACTAATTAGTGATTTCTTCTACTGCTAAACCAACTGGAAGAATTTCAAAAATTCTTATTTCACTATTTACTGAACTAATAATTCATAAACATGTTGAAAGTACTAACAGTTGGATCGAGAAAACCGATAGAGGGGGGGTGAATATCGAAAATCGTTCGGACTTTCGTAAAGAGTGCGTACGCAGCAGAAAAATAAAATTAAAAAGCACACAGCATAAAAACACAGTCGATTTACTTGGTTCGGAGCCTGTGTCGATCCTACTCCAAGGCCCACGGTCGTTGACCGTTTACTTTGGGCAATTCTATATACGCGCAAAACAGTTTACAATATTTGATTACAAATAAGTGCAATAAAATAATAATATTAAAATTTTGATCTTCGTTACCGACGTCCGGAGTGTATTGACTTGTTCGGGGCAGCGGGACGTCGTCGGCTCGAATTGGAGTGTTTTCGGAGCAAGGAACGAGCGTAGAAGATCGTTGGGGCGTTGAGAGAACAGTTGTACTGAAGCTTGGGGTCGAGGGGTGCTATTTATAGCACCTAGGGCGCCCTGGACGTCGGGGGCGCCCTGCCACGTGTCAGCCGATCCGCACTTCGCTCGGTCAAGCTTTATCCCACCTTAATTGGGATGAGGTTTGACCTCTGGGGCGCCCTGGTCGCTGAGGGCGCCTTGGTTGACGCGGTCTTCTCGGCTGGATAAGGGCGATTGACTTTGCTGACATGGGCGCTGCGCGCTGTTGCTGCTGAAGGCGCCCTGGGCGCTGAGGGCGCCCTGGCTGCCGAAGGCGCCCTGGCTGCTGAGGGTGCCTCAACCAGTAGTCAGCCGAAGTCCTTTTTGCCTTACTTGTTTCTTGTTCACCTTGGAGGTGCCCTCGACACTCAGGGCGCCCTACTCAGCTGCTGCCTCACTCCTTTGAGGCTCTCTGAGCTGCAGACACACGTTCCTTTGGTCCTGCATCCAGGGTTAGTCCGAAAACAAAATAAAGCATTAATTTATACAGCCTTAGCTGTCTTGGTTCTGACTTTGGTCTCCAAAATGGAGCCCTAGGTCGAACCGACGCCTACTGTTCCCTCGACGGGGAACGCGTCCTCACCTACTCCTCTCGGGAGAATTTACCTGATGCCAACCATTCCTTTGGTTGGACTTATGCCTTACGGTCCTTTGTCAGGTCTTGGATGCCGAGCAGCCCTTCGCTCGGTGCCTAGCATTCCTTCGCTAGGGCATCAATCCCAGGCTATCCTTCGTCTGGTGCCTAGCAGACCTTCGCTAGGTCTTTTGACCCTGGCATTCCTTCGCCAGTGCCTAGCAGTCCTTCGCTAGGTCTTTTTACCCTGACATTCCTTCGCCAGTGCCTAGCAGTCCTTCGCTAGGGCTTCTCCTGCACACTAGAATAACTTGTTAGAAAACAAGTAAGACATAACTTTTGACCTATGTTGCCATTATCAAAACACAGGTTTGACTTAGGTGCATTCTGCACCAACAATCTCCCCCTTTTTGATTTATGACAACCCTAGTTCAAAAAGTTAAGTTTAATCAAACATGAAAAAGGTTAAATTTTGTTCCCTCCCCCTGGAAGGAATCTCCCCCAGATTTTTCAAAAATTCGTGGGGTTAAAGAAAAACTTTACTCGTACTTTGATAACTAAGGTTTTAGGTAGTTAGAAATCTTTCAGTAACTTAAGTTAAAGTACAAAGGAGTTTTTGAATCATGATTTTAGTGTACTTAAAAGGTTTGAAGCTTTAAGTTTTAAGGTACTCAAAAGTTTTGAAAGTGTTAGCTTAAGTACTTAGTAAGATTTAAAAGCTTAAGTACTTAGTAAGGAAAAAGCTTAAGTACTTAGTAAGGAAAAAGCTTAAGTACTTAGTAAGATTTAAAAGCTTAAGTACTTAGTAAACTTTGAAACACTTTAGTATCTCTGAAAAACTTAAGTATATTTGGAAAACTTTAAGTACTTAACGACTTTGAAAAACCAAAGTACTTTGTTACATTGTACAGTTTTGACAAACTTAAGCTTTAGAGTACTTCTAAAAATTTTGACAAGCTTAAACAAAATTTGAAAGGTTAGAGTATTTAGCAAAATTTTGAAAGTTTGAGTAAAAATAAAAATTTTGAAGGTTAGAGTTTTGAAAGCTTTAAGAATAGCTTAAAAAAAATGTTTTTCAAACTTTTTGAATGAGTAGAATTTGTTTTTCAAACTTTTTGAATGAGTAGAATTAAATTTTTGAAAACTTTTTGAATAATGAAAAAAATTTCTCTCTTTTTTTTTTATCTCTCCCCCTTTGCCATATATCAAAACAGATAAGTATATCAAAAAATAGGATTGCATAAAAGAAATAAGTAAGATTTTGCTGTACTAAATCAATTTCTAATTTAGACATAAATTAACTCAGTCAATTTTCTCTGTAGGGACCTGTCTAACCCAATTAGCTACTTACTAACTGTTAGAAACAGTAGTTTTTGCTAGGGTTAGTCAAGTTAAGTGCTTCTGTTCAAGTTAGATTTTCTAAGCTTGACACTTAACTTGATTGCTATGCAAGTTGTATTTAGTGTCCCAATTACTGCAGATGCACTGTCTTAAAGCATCTTGAATTAAGGCAAAGACCTAAGCATCTCAACCCTTTCTAGGTTATCAATCAAAAGTACCCTAAGGTGCTTGTGAGATGCTGGCTTCTAAGTCTATAGGTGCATGCAGTTCTAGGGTTAGGGCCTAGGCTAAGTCCATTTTCGAAAAAGCTCTAGTTTTGAAAGGGGGTAGTTTTGAAAAAAATAAAACTAAGTCGAAAATGAAAACTGATTTTGAAATTAAGTAAAGCAGTTTTTCAAATTTTATTTTAAAAAATTTAAATCAGGAAAAGAAATCTATTCTACCGAGCACAATCCTAACTGCCGAATAGACAAGAAACCATAAGATAGTCAATATAGAATAGTCAACACAGTCATATAGTCAAACACAAGTCAACCCTACTGAGTAGGGGCAATCAAATAGGTACTGGTACAATACTAAGTGAATCTAGAATGAGGGACCGGAAGGACCAGGATGCCATGAATCGAATCGTGCCATCATCTCAGCGAAGCGTGCATCAGCCACTTCTCGATCGGCACGACGAGCGTCCATCTGCTCTTTGTGGTAGGCTTCGACCTCCTCTCGGAGACTCTGAACCTGTGTCTCTAAGTGTGTCACTCTCTGGTAGAGTGTCGGTGGAGCGGGCTCGTAGATGTGCGCTCAGGCTGCTGCCGCCAGATCCCCAACGTCGAACTCAACCTCCTCGTCTGAATCAATCGGGGGAGCTGCTCTCTGACGTCTCCAGGACAGGACCCCGGTACCGGACACCTCTATACCAGCTAGGGCAAAGTTTCTATAGCCTATTTCATCGTAATCAGTCAAGGCAGCCATCTCTCCCTCGTTAATGTTTCTACCGTGGTGATGTAATATGGACGTGATAATGTGGCAGTAAGGTGTGTGTACCTGCCCTTGTGTGGTAACACTGAAGGCATGTAGGATAGTCTGAAAAATGTGGAGTCCTATATCGATGTCAAGCTGGTGAATCATGGCGTACAGAAGAAAGGCGTGGAATGGTCGCATAGTGGTGACGTCCCTGGTGGATAATGGTAGGATACATCGGACTATGACCCTATATAGAGCGTAGTCCTTTACATCTAATTCGACAGACTGAAATCGTCTGGCCACTGGTCGCCTAAAGAAATATGAGTGCAATGTATCCAAGGTGATCTCAGAGTAGGGAGCATCAAAGGGAAGCTCCCTATGAGGGTAACAACTAAAGGTGGACTGCGAGAGTCGTAGTCCTAGAAATCGGTTGAGTAAAGTTGGTGTGATAGTTAGGGGGATTCCTTGAACAGTGGTGGAGAACATGAGATTATCCTGTCTAATTATGTTATTGTAAAATTCTGCACATAAGGAAGTATTTATCGGGTGAGTGCAGAATACAAGATTGTCGAGTTGGTAGAAGTTTATGGCGTTCATTGCTAATGGACAGGATTGAGTGAAAAATTGTCTGTTCAAGTAACTTGTTTTGATAGGTTTATAGGTGGTGCGAGCGAACTTATTACATAAGTCTAAATTTGGAAACCTAGGGTCAGGACTAGGTTGGGTACCGGGTTCTGCCTAGTTAGGTCGGCGTCTTCTAAGAGAAAGAATGTACACTTAAAGAAAGTATGCATTTAATGAAAAACTTAAACGAAAATTAACTTAATTAAAATTTATACCGGGTTGCTCGGGGAGGCATCGTTGAGGATGAGAGCTTGAGAGTGTTGCTAGATCTCTTGGAAGATAGAGAGTTGAGGAGAAGGAGTGGTTTGGGTGTGAAGAGGAGAAGGGGAATGGGATCCCTTTTATAGGCAGATTTGGGCGCCCTTTATCGGGAGGGTGCCCTATCTGTTGAGGGCGCCCTGCATGGGGAGGGCGCCCCGCCCAGGCCTACACGTCGCTTTTGGCAGCTTTCTACCGTTGAAGGACTGTGGGTAGGCGCCCTGCCTGACGAGGGCGCCTTGACCGGGGCCTGCAGCTGCCTTTTGGCAGCTTTCTGTGATTAAAGGCCTGTGGGAGGGCGCCCTTCATGACGAGGGCGCCTTCCGTGCGTCTGCAGCTGCCTTTTGGCAGCTTTTGACCAGTCTCGGGGCGCCCTACAGCAATTGGGCGCCCTATGGACTGTTTTTATCCCTAAAGGATTGATTTTGACCGGATTTGACCTAATTTAAGTGTTTTGACCAAGGTTTGTCTACATTGTCCGAGGTTTGACTGCTTTGACTATAGTTTAACTTCTTTGACCATAGTTTGACTATTTTGATCATAGGTTAAGATTAGGATTTAACTATAATACAGGTATTAAAGGTAATCATAATTGAGTTTTAATTTTACTGTCTCACCCAATCTAGAGTTTTCAATCACGTTAACCTTATAGGTTTTGTGAGACAGGTTTTAATAGTTTTGAAAGTTGAAAGTTTATTTAAAAATAATTAAATTTTGAAAACTTAATTAATTTTGAAAACGATTAAATTTTTGAAAAGATATTTAAATCTACAAATAACTGAAATTTTGTGTTAGATTCGAATTTGACAAAAATTAATTTGAATTTGAATTTCAAAAATTGGCTTCCAGGTCTTGGTGAGGCACAATGCCTTCTTTGGTTGTAGCCTTATGGGATCATCCACCCTTTCCTTGACAAAGCCTTTTAATGAAATTTCATTTTCAAAAAAAATTTTAAAAAATTTCTGGTCTAACTAGTTTGGGTCTTGGATCGGTAGCTTCTGCTAGTTCCGCCAAATTGGCTTCCCTAACGTACTATCATCTCACCTCCATCCAATACTATGTTGTCAAATTTCAGCTAAGTTTGTTTAGTCCTTAAGCTAGCCTAAGTCTAAGCATGGTATATTGCAGAAATTAAATGACCAATCAATCAAGCAATTTAAATCAAGAATAACAAGTTTATCTAATAATGAAAATAGTTTTCAGTTTGGCTCCCCCTGGACTAAAGCCACGGTGATGGTTGGGCAAGATGTGAATCATGTCCTTGGGGATCCAATACTGATTTGATCCAGTCGGTTTGTTCAGGTATAGTTTAGGTACCCATGCCTGAATTTTACCTCTGGACTGATTCAGTACAGCCAAGTATGATCTTTGCCGAGATTTGGTTCTATAGCCCAATCCGGATCGATTTAGAACTGATTTCTGTTTTCCAAGGATCATGTCAAGACCTTTGGAACCGGATGTAAATCGTTCTAATGCTGATCTAAGATCCTTAACCTGAGTTTTCAGGGAGGAGTTTTCCTTTTCAAGTTTTTCAACTTGAGTAGGAGTTCCTTCCTGAACCTTCTCGGTTAAGGATTTAGAGTCAGCTCCCTCTTTCAGGAGTTTTACTTCCTGTCGGAGGGATTCGACTTGGAGTTTGGCTTTGGCCAAATCTCGAGAAAGGAATGAAATTAACTCACTTAATTGCAATCTATTAAAACCAGTTACCTTAATTTCTCCGTCTTCTGTGAAGGTTAGCTCGCCGTCTTCTTGTTCTGTTTCTGACTCAGTTTCAACTTTATCTGAGGCGGTCAGGGCTAGGAGGTTGGACTGGGGTGCCTCTTCTTCTTTTTCTGAGGACGATTCGTCCCAGGTTGCTTGCAGTGCCTTCTTTCTTCTCGTCCTTTTTGTCTCCTTTAGGTTAGGGCACTCTGACTTGTAGTGGCCCTTTTTCTTGCATTCGTAGCAGGTCACATTAGGCTTGTTTGAGGGTTCAGCTGGTTCGTCCTTTCTTCGGCCGGTTTTCCGTTTGTTGGTTCGGTTCTTCAGTTCCTTGTAGTAGCTTCGAGCGAGCCGGACCAGCTTAGTTTGTTCTCCTTCTTCGTCTTCTGAGTCTGAGTCTGAGTTAGACTCAGGTTCGGGTTCAGGCTTCTTCTTTGTTGTTCTTCCAGTCTTGCCTGCAAGAAAAGCAATACCTTTCTCGACCACATTGGTGTTAGTTTGTTCGTGCAGTTCTAGTTCAGAAAACAATTCATCTAATTTTATTTTAGAAAGATCCCTAGATACCTTGTATGCATCTACCATAGATGCCCACAAGGTGTTTCTAAGGAAGGCGTTTAGAGCATACCTTATTAGGTCACGGTTTTCAATCTTGTGACCTATTGTGTGAAGACTGTTCATTACCTCTTGGATTCGTGCGTGGAGCTGGGCTGCTGTTTCGTTGTCGGCCATCTTGATGGTGTAGAGTTTGATCAGTAGCAGATCCCTCTTACTGATCCGAGTATCTAATGTCCCTTCATGCAGCTCAATCAGTTTTGTCCATAGCTCCTTTGCACTGTTGAAAGGACCCACGCGGTTCAGCTCTTCCTTTGTTAGCCCGCATTGTAGGGTTTGTGTTGCTTTTGCGTCGGCTTCTATCTTGCGTTTAAGGGAGTTGTCCCATTCGGAGTAGCTTTGTGGTTGTCCTTCGGCGTTTCGGGGGATCTCCAGACCGGACTGGATGATGATCCACATATCCACCTGAGTTTTCAGGTGGACCTCCATACGACTTTTTCAGTAAGAAAAGTCTTCTCCACTGAAAAGTGGAGGTCTGGCGGTGCTGAATCCCTCTTGCATGGCCATTTTAATCTATAACAAAAAAACTAACAGAAAAACAAATTTTCCAAGACTAGGTCTTGGATTAGTAGTGCTGGATAAGGGAAATAAAATATCGAGAGGTGTTGCACCAATCTCGATTAACAAAAAAAATATTTAAAAAAATTCAAAAATAATAAAGAAAATCCGAAAAGAAATTTTCAAACTGGTGGTTGCACCAAGTTTGACCTTCCCCGCTCTGATACCACTTGTTGGATCAAGAAAACCGATAGAGGGGGGGGTGAATATCGGAAATCGTTCGGACTTTCTTAAAGAGTACGTACGCAGCGGAAAAATAAAATTAAAAGCACACAGCACAAAGACACAGTCGATTTACTTGCTTCGGAGCCTGTGTCGACTCCTACTCCAAGGTCCACAGTCGTTGACCGTTTACTTTGGTCAATTCTATATACGCGCAAAACAGTTTACAATATTTGATTACAAATAAGTGCAATAAAATAATAATATTAAAATTTCAATCTTCGTTACCGACGTCCGGAGTGTATTGACTTGTTCGGGGCAGCGGGACGTCGTCGGCTCGAATTGGAGTGTTTCCAGAGCAAGGCACGAGCGTAGAAGATCGTTGGGGCGTTGAGAGAACAGTTGTACTGAAGCTTGGGGTCGAGGGGTGCTATTTATAGCACCTAGGGCGCCCTGGACGTCGGGGGCGCCCTGCCACGTGTCAGCCGATCCGCACTTCACTCGGTCAAGCTTTATCCCACTTTAATCGGGATGAGGTTTGACCTCTGGGGCGCCCTGGTCGTTGAGGGCGCCTTAGTTGACGCGGTCTTCTCGGCTGGATAAGGGCGATTGACTTTGCTGACATGGGCGCTGCGCGCTGTTGCTGCTGAAGGCGCCCTGGGCGCTGAGGGCGCCCTGGCTGCCGAAGGCGCCCTGGCTGCTGAGGGCGCCTCGGCCAGTAGTCAGCCGAAGTCCTTTTTGCCTTACTTGTTTCTTGTTCACCTTGGAGGCGCCCTCGACACTCAGGGCGCCCTACTCAGCTGCTGCCTCACTCCTTTGAGGCTCTCTGAGCTGCAGACACACGTTCCTTTGGTCCTGCATCCAGGGTTAGTCCGAAAACAAAATAAAGCATTAATTTATACAGCCTTAGCTGTCTTGGTTCTGACTTTGGTCTCCAAAATGGAGCCCTAGGTCGAACCGACGCCTACTGTTCCCTCGACGGGGAACGCGTCCTCACCTACTCCTCTCGAGAGAATTTACCTAATGTCAACCGTTCCTTTTGGTTGGACTTTTTCCTGACGGTCCTTTGTCAGGTCTTGGATGCCGAGCAGCCCTTCGCTCGGTGCCTAGCATTCCTTCGCTAGGGCTTCAATCCCAGGCTATCCTTCGTCTGGTGCTTAGCAGCCCTTCGCTAGGTCTTTTGACCCTGGCATTCCTTCGCCAGTGCCTAGCAGTCCTTCGCTAGGTCTTTTTACCCTGGCATTCCTTCGCCAGTGCCTAGCAGTCCTTCGCTAGGGCTTTTCCTGCACACTAGAGTAACTTGTTAGAAAACAAGTAAGACATATCTTTTGACCTATGTTGCCATTATCAAAACACAGGTTTGACTTAGGTGCATTCTGCACCAACACTAACTAGCCCAAAATAAAGCAAAACTTTTATTTTATTATCTTGGCAGGATTCGATCCCCCAACCTCTACATTGCATGACTAAAGCACTAACCAGCTGCTCTATATCACTTCTGTTTTACACAGTACCAGTCGACTGCTATATGCCAGTCGACTGGTCGGGCCACAGAATGTTTCTGTTCCCGATACCAGTCGACTGGTGTTTTCCGGGCAGGGATCTTCTGGTCCTAAAATCCCTGGTCCATACTAAAAATGCGCCCGGATCGTGATTGCGATCCGACCGTAATTTGTTCCGATCCCCTCTAGGGTTCACCGTGCCCTCAGGTTATAGTTTGGGCTCGGGCGGGTGGCCGGAGGCCACCCGACGGTCTAAACCCTAAATCCGGATTTAGGATTTAGGGTTTAGGGTTTTAGATTTAGAGTTTAGGCCGTCGGGTGGCCTCCGGCCACCCGCCCGAGCCCAAGCTATAACCTGAGGGGCACGGTGAACCCTAGAGGGGATCGGAACAAATTGCGGGCGGATCGCAATCACGATCCGGGTGCATTTTTAGTGTGGACCAGGGATTTTGGGACCAGAGGATCCCTGCCCGTGTTTTCCCAGTTGACTGGTAGTTCTGAAATTCCAGCTTTCAGACTTCTAGAATTTATCAACTTGAGCCACAATGTACCAAAATCATATCTAACAAGCAGAATGACATAAATAAAGTTCCACAACCATTCTAGGGCATTTATTACACATTTTTGGAGGGTTTCAAGCATGTATAACAACTTAGAAATCACAAAAACGACATGTAGAAGCATAACATGAATGTGCCAAGTTCGTATCAACTTCTTATTGAAACTATTCAGTATTCCTATCTAAAGGCATCCTTAGCTACTACATGTCATTCCATATGGTGCATTAATCTTAGAACAAGCATATCTTAAGTATTTAGCATGTAGATCAAAAGTATCAAGTTCTTACTCCTAAAGCGTAAGCATGAGTCTAGATTACCCTATCACAAGTAAATGACTCATGACATTCAAGCATTCACAAAACCAATATTAAGTCAGGTAAGTAAACTACTTCAAGCATACGAGGCACCACGAATACAAGTCTAATTAAGTTCATACATGGTTCACATAATATATTGCGGAATAACTAAAGAACCATAAAAAGGATTATTTCTATGCTTTGCAAATTCCGAAGACTTTTTATTCCAACTCCACCATCACACACACTTTGCATCAAGCCCGCCGCCTCCGCTATTAGTGCTTTCCTTTACCTGTATCTGCAGTATAAGGAAATGCAAACTAATAAGCATAAAGCTTAGTAAGTACCATCTAGCCTCACAAAACCATGAAAACTCGAATTATGCTTTTGTAAAACATGCTATACACATACATGCTCATATCCATAAGTAATCATGCTAGGCTCATGCTAAAATACATATCATAGAATGTCATGGCATATAACTGAGACATGGCACATACTGAACTAAACTGAAAAGTAAGCTATAGCATGACATACATATCTGAACTGGAACTAAAACTAACTAACATAAAACTAATTATTAAATTCACCACATGCTAATATGAATTTCTGAAAACTAAATACATATAGTAGGTGAAAGTAATAATCAACTGCTGTGGGCCCGGCAATGTACCAACTATGTGTGCATCCCTAATAAACCCGAGGTAGCAAATCCCGAATCCATTAGGGTTCTACTAGGTTATCTAAACCTAGGGGCAACTAGGAGCCCATCCCATACTAGGTTATCTAAACCTAGAGGCAACTTGGAGCCTATCCCTGGACCGAAGTCCGGTACAATGCCAACTGAAATAAAATGTCTTTTATACTTTTCTTTTCTTTTCTGATTCTTGCTTTTACTAGGTTATCTAAACCTAGAGGCAACTAGGAGCCCATCCCGTTGGACCTTGGTCCCAATCAAACTGGAGCAAGAATTTCTATTCTTTAATGC
>JAGFNQ010008137.1:0-62968 GCA_024364735.1 Boesenbergia rotunda | reverse complement strand
TGATACCTAGCGCACATACCCACAGCAAATAGAATATGGTCGACTAGCTGTGAGTATAGCAAACTACCTATCATGCTTCGATATTGAGTTAAATCAACGGGTTTACCACTCTCATCATTATCTAATCTTGTGTTTGTAGCCATGGGAGTGGTTATCTCTTTTGAGTCACTCATATTGAATTTTCGAAGCATTTCTTGTGTATACTTTGATTGGTGCACATGGATACCATCGCGAGTTTGCTTGATTTCAAGTCCAAGGAAGAAAGTCAACTCTCCCACTAGACTCATTTCAAACTCACTCTCCATGTGTCCAATGAACTCATTTAAATAGCCCTTATTATTTGAGCCACAAATTATGTCATCGACATATACTTGGGCTACAAAAATATTGTCACCATCTCTTCGTAGAAATAGTGTAGGGTCTATTTGGCCTCTAACGAAGCCCTTCTCAATTAGGAATGTCGACAACCGCTCATACCAAGCTCGGGGTGCTTGTTTAAGGCCATAAAGTGCCTTTTTGAGCTTGAACACGTGGTTTGGAAATTCGGTACTCTCAAACCCCGGAGGTTGTTCGACATAGACCTCTTCTTTAATCAAACCATTTAGAAAGGCCGATTTGACATCCATTTGATATAATTTGAAGCCACGATGTGCTGCAAATGCAAGCATCAATCGGATGGACTCTAATCGTGCCACGGGAGCATAAGTCTCATCATAATCAAGGCCTTCAACTTGACTGTAGCCCTTGGCTACCAAGCGTGCCTTGTTTCTAATGATTTCTCCCTTATGGTTTAATTTGTTCTTGAAGACCCATTTGGTTCCAATAATGGTGGTCTTCTTGGGTCTAGGGACTAAGTCCCAAACTTGACTCCTCTCAAATTGACCTAGTTCATCTTGCATTGCAATGATCCAATCGGGATCACTTAATGCTTCATCAATTTTCCTAGGTTCAATTTCGGAAATTAGGGCAACTTCATTAGCCTCATTCCGGAAGAATGATCTAGTTCTAACCCCCTGATGGATGTCTCCAACAATTTGGTCTTGGGAATGACTAGAGGCTAATCTAGTTTGCCTAGGAGTTGGTGGTGCTTCTTGAGCGGGTTCACCAGACACAAGTTCAGCATCAGGATCCGGCTGATCAATGGGTTGTCTAGATTCACCGTCATCAGACTCATCACCATCAACAACACTTGGAGTTTCATTCAAACTTAGTCTCCTAAGTTCGAGTTGAACTCCTTCTACATTTTCTGATTGGTCATTGATTTTGGAATTTCTTCAAAGACCACATCAGAAGACTCTTCAACTAATCTAGATTTCTTGTTGTAGACTCGGTAGGCTTTGCTAACGAGGGAATACCCGACTAGTATCCCTTCATCAGCCTTTGCCGTGAACTTTCCAAGGTGGTCCTTGGTGTTTAGAATGAACACCTTACAACCAAACACCCTAAGGTGTTTAACCGTAGGTGGTTTTCCAAACCAAAGTTCATGGGGAGTCTTTCCTAAAACCTATGATGAGGACTCGTTTTGCACATAGCAAGCTGTATTTACAGCTTCAGCCCATAAGTAACTCGGGAGTGAGTACTCATTAAGCATGCTTCGTGCAGCCTCTTGAAGAACACGGTTCTTCCTCTCTACAACACCATTTTGTTGTGGTGTTCTAGGAGTAGAGAACTCATGCTTATAACCTCTATCTTGACAAAATTCTAAAAACCTTTGGTTTTGAAATTCACCTCCATGATCACTTCTAATTGTCTTAATGGTTGATGATTTTTCATTTTCAACTCTTCTACAAAAAGAAATGAAAATATCTAAGGTTTGGTCCTTATATTTTAAAAAGTAAGTCCATGTATATCTAGTGAAATCATCAATAATCACAAAGTAATATCTACTTCCATTCAATGATATGATAGTACTACAATCAAATAGATCCATATGAAGTAAATCTAATGCATTGGAAGTACTTACAGCGCTTTTACCTTTATGTGCAGATTTTGTTTGCTTACCCATTTGACATGCATCACAAAGTTTATCTTTTCATACTTGATGCTTGGTAAGCACGGACTAGTCCCTTGTTGGCCAACTTCCGGATGTTCTTCATGTTCACATGTGCTAGCCTCCGGTGCCAAAGGGTGGACTCTTCTTCTTTTGACATGAACACTTAGCAAAAGCATTAGTAGCACTTTTAAATAAAATTTGATAAATATTGTCCACTCTTGCTCCTACTAGTACTGTGTTTAAGGTGTCATTTTGTCTAACTAGACATTGACTTGGTTGGAAGTCAATTGTGTAACCCGTGTCACACAATTGACTCACACTTAGGAGATTAAATTTCATCCCCTTGACTAGAAGGACATTTGAAATTCTAAGGCATTCGGATATTTGAATGTCTCCTATTCCTATGACCTTAAGACTACCATTGTTACCAAATGATACATTACCTCTACTTTTCTTGTGAAGTGTGGTAAACAATGATCTATCCCCGGTCATGTGTTTGGAGTATCCACTATCAACGAACCAAGTTGATAGATGCTCCCCCTCAATCATAACCTACACAATTCGAAAAATAGAAGTTTTAGGCACCCAAACCTTGGGACCTAAAGCATCAACTAAACATGACTTAGGCACCCATGCCTTGACAACTTTCTTTTGGATTTTGGGTGTCCTAGATTGTCTCATGTCAATCCTAGACATGAGAGACACAAATGGCGGTTCCTTAGGACGGTAACCAATATCAGCCCTATTGTAAATCGCTCTTTGGGCATTTAGGATCATATCTAGGGTCTTAGAGCTAGTTGAGAATTTCCCAAGAATATTCTTGAGCTTCTCAACTTCACTCTTCAAAGATTGGTTTTCCTCTACTAACAAGTTATCATGTAAATCATTGACTTCCTCAACCTTAGAGGACTTCAACTTTGCAATCTCATATTTCAAAGATTTAATTTCATCTTCTAGCAATTCAACATGCAAATCATCAATGTTATCATCCCTAGAAGCTTTCAATTGATCAATTTCTAATTGTAATGCTTTAACTTTATTTTTGGACTTTTTAAGCATACTAGTTAAACATGCAATTGCTCTATAACACTTTTCAAGCTCGGGAGAAGTTACCTCTTCATCATCCGAAGATGATGAAGCCGCGTTTGAGGAGCTTGGAGATTCATCACTACTCTCCTCACCAAGAGCCATGAGTGCCACATGCTTGGTGCTCTTCTCCTCCTTTTCTTCATCGGATGAGCTAGAGGATGACTCAACCCAAGAGGCCTTCAAAGCTTTCTTCTTCTTCTTGAATTTCTCTTCTTTTCATTTGTATTTCTCCTCCTTCTTCTTAAGCTTTGGACATTCATTCTTGAAATGCCCTTTCCTACCACACTCAAAGCAGGATGCATTATTCTTATCAAGTTTGGATTCACTAGTGTTACCTCTACTTTTGAAATGTCGATCCCTTCGCATCATCCTCCTCACAAAGTTGGCCATTTCGGATGAAGAGGAGCCGCTGCCATCTTCCTCGGAATTGGACTCGGATTTGGAAGAGGATGAAGATGATGAGACCTCCTTCTCCTTCTTCTTCTCCTTCTTCTTCTTGTTGGTTTGATCCCCTGCAACTAAGGCAATCCCCTTCTCCTTGGGGCCTTTGTTAGCCATTTCATGCAATTCCATCTCATAAAATAAATCATCTAACTTTACAATAGATAGATCCTTGGATACTTTGTAGGCATCCACCATGGATTACCACAAAGCATTCCTTGGAAATGCTTTCAATACATACCTCACAAGGTCGCGGTTCTCGACCTTTTCATCAATTGAATGAATCCCATTGAGGACTTCCTTGAACCGGCTATGAAGCTCACTTACCAACTCATTCTCCTTCATGGAGAGATTTTGAAGTTGATTGAGGAACAAATCCCTCTTTGCGATTCTAGAGTCCTGGGTGCCTTCGTGAAGCTCAATCAGTTTGTTCCACAAGTCCTTCGCACTTGTGAAAGGACCAACCTTGATGAGTTGATCTTTGTTCATGCCACATTGTAGAGTGACAACCGCCTTCGCGTCGGCTTCACTCTTCCGAGTTTGTTCAGCAGTCCACCTCCAAGACTCTAGCTCTTTGCCTTCGTCATCCTTAGGAGGAATGAATCCCTCCTTCACTGCGAACCAAGTGTGCATATCCATCTTCAGATAGTATTTCATCTTTGATCTCCAATACTGAAAGTCGGCGCCATCAATGAATGGAGGTCGAGTGGTGGAGAAGCCTTCTCTCAAAGCCATCTTGTTGATAACTCTTGGATGTTAAGCCATAAACAGAGCCCCAAGCTCTGATACCACTTGTTGGAAACGAGATGGCTAGAGAGGGGGGGTGAATATAGCCTATCACTTTTCACTTGCACTTAACAAGTTTCTTGCACTTAACTTATCAGTAGCACAGCAGCGGAAGAAACAAAGGAAACTGAAAGTGCAGTAAACTAAAACAGAAATGAGAACAAGCAGAGACAACTGCCAAGAACGCTAACAAGAGGGTTTACAAGGTTCGGGGATAACTTGCCCCTACTCCTTGGCGTGCCCTTAAGGTGGGCGATCCCTTGATCATCGGCAGATTAACCCCCGGTTTCACCGGATATAACGCAACCTCCTTCTCGGTGGAGAAACCTCTCCACAGCGTTTCAATTAAGATAAAGTTTAAGCACAAAGAAACAACGAGAAGGATCTTACTCAAACACTTAGCAAGGACAAGAACCATGCAAGCTTCCATGAGCTCCACCCAGTGGCGATCTCACGCAAGAACCTTCTTCGTGTCTTCCCACTGTCGGACTCCAAGCTCCTTGTTCTCTCCTTCAAGCGCTCAAGTAAAGACTGGTTGCTTCTAGATCGCTCGCTCAAAGTGATGAAAGGTTCAAGAACACAGCAAGCAGGTTGTGGAGAACACAAGGCGCGGCAAGAACACAAGTTTTCGAAGTCTGCTTCCACGAAGCCAATTTCCGCCCTTTTGTTTCTCCACTCAACATCAGGTGACAACATCCTCCGTAGCCTCCAGCTACCTTGCTGCCAACGCCAGCTACCACTGAGCCCTCTCTGGTTATCCTGAGATCCCCTCAGCCAAGCCCCAGTCTCGGCTCCAGTCTGCAGCTCGGCCGTTGCAACCTGAAATGGAGAATCGGACAAACCTGCTCCAAGGAAAGCCTTCGTTGACCTCTCCTTGAGTGTTTGAATCCTCCCCTATCACCTGCAGCTTAATCAGACTGTTAGCGCAGCAAATCATACAGTAAATCAAATATCAGAAGCAAACATCAGCGAATCGGATACGATCAGACGCTCTGACCACGTCTGATAGTGCAATTTGAATTAAAGTGATCGGTCACCGGACCGATCCAGGGTGTGTGGGTCGGTCACCAGACCGATCCACTGCTTTGCTGGGATTCCCATCTCTCGTGGCTATACACTCCTGATCGGTCACTCGACCGATCAGATTGAAGCCTGATCGGTCACCAGACCAATCAGAGTCAAGCCTGATCGGTCACCCAGACCGATCAGGACAGATGAACAGTGATTTTTTTAATCAGATCCAAAGTCCCTGATCGGTCACCAGACCGATCCAGGACTTGATTAGCAAGGGAACTCACTCACCGACTCCTCCCTGATCGGTCACCAGACCGATCAGGAGCAAGCCAGCAAGGAAGCAGCCTGCTCCCTGATCGGTCACCGGTCCGATCAGGAGCCACACAGCAGATTCCCAATCTCACTGTGCACTCCCTGATCGGTCCCCAGTCCAATCAGACATCGCTGGATCGGTCACCAGACCGATCCACGAAGGAGCAGCGTGCCAATGTCCCTGATCGGTCACCAGACCGATCCAGAGACTCAGCCCTAGCCCTCCAAGCTAGGAATTCATCCACCTTAGCCCTCCAAGCTAAGGATTTTTCCATCTAACTCTCCAAGTTGGGAATTTGCACCTAACACTCCAAGTTAGGACTTTTCACCTAGCCCTCCAAGCTAGGACTTTTCACCCAACCCTTCCGAGTTAGAACGTCATCCAACCTAGCCCTCCAAGTTAGGCACCTGACCCTCCGAGCCAGGACTTTTTCACCTAATTCTCCAGGATGAGAATTTGCACCTAACCCTCCAAGTTAGGACTTTTTACCTAACCCTCCAAGCTAGGACTTTTCACCCAACCCTTCCGAATTAGGACTTTTCCAACACTTAGCCCTCCAAGCTAGGATTTTTCACACCTAACCCTGCAGGTTAGGATTTTTCAACACCTAGCCCTCCAGACTAGGATTTTCCATACCATGCCTGATCCCCGATCAGGACTTAATCATAATCCATGTCATGTCTGATCCCCGATCAGGACTTAATCATAATCAATGATCATCCACCTAAACTAAAATCGATGTTAACACCAAAACAACAATCAGGGCAAGACTGCATCAACATTGAGTTGGTGTCAAGAATAAGCAAGAAGTATTGGTTAAGGATGGAAACAATTGAAGCATTTAGATTTCTCATCATCCTTTGAAGATTCAAATGGCACGCCATATAAAAAATCTACATTGAAGAGAAGAAAAAAAAACAAGTGGCACACAAATGAAGAAGATGTATCAAAATTGCTATAGAGCATGTTTCGACTATTATGTTAGAGAATGAATTGCAGTTGTGTAAAGTTGAAACCAATGCAAGGATTCTGTGCTAAGTTGAAATCAGAGAGAAAAAAAAACTGAGCCGGAAGAGAAAAAAAACACAAATGAAGCAAAGTATCAAGGCCATTAAGTGGAAGAAGATGTCTGAATAATCTGGAAATACTGGAAGTGAGGAGCTGTAAAGTGCTATAAAAATCTGTGACGAGCTGTTATTGAATCTGCAGGAAGAAGAAGAAAAAAAAATCAGATTGGAATGTTTCTATACAAGCAGTTTTGTATCAACTTGGGGCTGAATTTGGTTTTCTTATGCTATGAATTAGGAAACTTAGTATGTAACTACTTTGAAAATTCAGAGAATTGCAAGGATGAATGACTTGATGACCTATGATTCTGAAAATGATGCCATGAAACTGAAAGTTGAAATAGAAAAAAAAATGCAAGAAGTGTGCCAACTTGTAAGGAATAAGTATCAAAAGGAAGATTATATTTTGAGCTTCTAATTTACTAATTGCCATTTAATGTTTCAAGTTTCCATGATGCAGATTCAAGGCCGAGAAGAGTTTCAATTGAACATTAATAGGCTTGAGAGCTGAAGAAAAAAAACAGAAAAACCAAGCAAAGGAAAAAAAAAGGCATACAAAAGAATGAAGTTGTGGCACCATCAAGCAAGTGTATCAACTGATTGGTTTCTTTAATCCAAATCAATTTCTTCCTCTACTACAAGACTGACCTTGCGGAAAAAAAAATTTAGAAAAAGAAAAAAAATAAGTGGCACGCAAGAGTGAAATTGGCACAAAGGAATTCATGAGGATTTTTCATCAAATTTTGGAAGGGCAAAGCTAAAGCCTAATTCTACCACACTTTGGATTTCATTATGATGATTGATGAGAGGGCAAAGTACATCAAAAATATCCTTGAGCATTCAAGTCTTCCACTCATTCAAATTTGCTATTTTCTTGGCTTTTATCTCATTTTTTACCATTTCATATATCTCTCACTTTTGAATAAACTTTTATAGATGTAGATTTGAATCATGAATAATGGTGGAGAGTAGATAATAAGCAAGCTTATGGTAGTGCAAAAAATATGTGTGTATGAGTGAGCTCCATTTTCATCATGTACTTAGAACTTAGGAAGAGAGCCACCAACAATTTCCCTTGAAAGGTTTAGTTAGTGAAATTCATCTCAATGAATCTTGAAGGTTGAATTTGCTAAGTTGTTGATTTAAGGACAAGATACTAATCCATAGAGCTTAGATTTTTGAGAATTAACAACCCTAGGTAATTTCTTTTCAATTGCTTCTACTTATGTTTGAGAAAAGCTAGGGGATACATATTTAGTACTTTTTGCGAGACGCTCAAGCTTAAGTGTGGGGGAGTTGATAAGTGTCATTTTATTGATCATTTTATATGCTTAAATCTGTGTTTGACCCATATTTTACTTGTGTAATTGTTGATTTACCCTAGGTTTTAGGATTTATACTCTTTTTGGACCTAAATGCAAATTTTGATATATTTGAGTTGTTTTGTCACTAAATTTTTGATCTACTTTTGTAGGCTTCAAATGATCAGGGACCTAGGTCATGTTGGGTCAAAGTTGAGTCAGAAGTAGGATTGGATCAAGTGATCAAGCGTCAACTAATTTGGATCGTCCGATGCAAAGACGGTTAGATCTAGACCATCTGAGAACTTCTGATCAATCCGAGTTGGGATTAAGGTTAATCGAGCGATCAGATCAAGATCTGAAGGTTTCAGCCCAATCGGAGATCATCTGGTCGTTGGATCACGATCAGAGGGATCTAGACCATCCATTCAAAGATCAAGGTGATCTGAACCATCCATTGGAGATCTGGCAGATCCGAGCTTCCCCGAGGATGATCCTGACCTCTGATCAAGATCTAGAAAATTTGAGTCAAATTGGACGAAGATCAACCGTTGGATGAAGTGGAATTAATCTGAGTCGTTCATTGTTCAACTACTTAAACAGACTTCCCCTGTTTTCAAATCTGTCGCGACCTCACTGAGCTTCAGCCATTGTCTTCGTTATTTCCAAGCTGTTCATTGTTTTCTTTCAAATTTTTTTCATCAGAGGTGTGACCAACTCGATCACAACCTTGGAGCAAGATTTGGATCATTGGGAAGAAGCTTCAGTGGAGATTTTAGCTCAAGATTGCGCCGGATGCAGAGCTGTTTGAGGGTTTCGGTAGATCTATGATTTGAGCTCTTTGATCTCACCGTATGACATTTCCATCCATTTGAGCCATCTGTAGGGGTCCTAGGATGAGCTCAGATGATCTTCAAATCCTCATCGCAACCATTCACATTGAGATCTAGGAGTTTGGAGTGGATTATCCAGCCGAGTGCAATCTTGTAGTAGATCTGAAGATGAAGCCAATTTTCTAGTGATTTGCGAGTTAAAGGGTTCTTGGCTTTCCCTTGCGTGACGAACAAGGAGATCTTGAAACATGGGAAGGATCGAGGCTTAGTTGTTTACTGAATTTCAACTTCTTATGCTGTAATCTTCATTTCTGCAAAATTTCTGTTACTGTCTTTGTTTGAGCTGTTGCAGTTTTCTTTTATGAGTTGTTTCTGCTATAATTAGGGATAAATTCTGCAAGTAGATAATTAGTAAGCTCGTTTAGTTAACAAATTTCTTCTAGTTGCAGTTTATTTCATAGTGTAATTACTGCGTATCAGTTCATTTTCTTGTGTATCTGTTGTAGTTTCTGAAGTCTGCATCAGTTTAATTGTATCGTTTCTTGCAGTTGGCAGATTTCCGCTTCTGTGTTCTAGATTGCTGAGTTGTTTGTGTAAGGAATGATTGCAATTAGATCAGTTTATCCCGCATTGATTCAATTCTGAACTTAGTATCCAATCTGAATTTTGTTCTCTGCCCAAACTGTTACGTATCAGTCCTTGTTTGGATTTCTGAATTTTGTTTTCAGCAAGTCTCAGTCATTTCTGAATTTCCATTGTAACTTGCTTCCTTTTCATAGCACTTTGTATCCATCTTATCATTTGATTTCAGTTTACAAACCATTTTATTTCAGCATGCTCAGTCATCAAATCTGAAAATGTGCCAAGTGACCATTAGCTTTTCTTAAGCTTTCTTTAATTTCGATTAGTGACTTTAGTTTAGCTCGCATTTAATTTGTTACTTCACTTCAGTTGATTCACATTAGCATTTTCACATCAGTTTAAAATCCTTGCAGTTAGTTTTAGCTTTTGGCACATGAGTTCTTTCCTTTGTATCAAGTCTATCTCTATTTTTTTCCATTTTGTATCAAGAAGAGTTTCGGCAGTGATAGGTACAAAATTAAGTGCAATTCTGAGTGAGTAGTGAGCTGGAAGTCAGTTGTTCATGTATGGCTTGTATCTAAAGTTCAACCTTCATTTCAGAATTAGTATCAAGTTCCAATTCCGCAAGTAGGTTCCAATTCCGCAAGTAGTTTCAACTTTCATTTCAGAATTAGTATCAAGTTCCAATTCCGCAACTTTCATTTGCTTTTCATTAGCTGAAATTAAATTTAGGTTTGTTTCCCAATTTTAGTTAAGCTGCCTTGGTTGCTTAGGTTTCCAATTGCTTGATGTAATTAGTTGTCTTACACTTTGTTTAGCTCACTTAGTCAAGTTTCTTACATTTTCTTGTGCTTTCATTTCCTTTTCATTGCATTGTCATTTTTATTTGCAAACAAAACGCACATCTTATTTGAAACCAAAAAAAAAAAAATATCAACGATACATAAACTCGAGCACGAATTGGACAACTTGAACTAGCCCTTGGAAAAATACGACCTGTGACCCCTTTACTACGCTTTTATTCTTTGATTGCAAAAAGGGTTTCCAGCTTTATAAATATCTAAATTTGAGACCCACTTTCGTGACACCTATTCTGGGTCCATCAGCAATCTCTCAAAATCAACACTTTATTTCTATCAAAACCCTCTGAGTCCTAGAATGTAGCACCGCGTCATCTCATCTGCCTTGATCCACTTCTTGTAACGCTCCCTCTGCTCTTCACCAGAGTTCTTGCTAGGCTTTTAGGACATTCTTCGAAGAGTACATATTTGTACTCCTCAGCAGTAAGGACAATGTCCAAGTTTCTTTTCCAGTCTATATAGTTAGGGTCAGTAAGCTTATTTTCCTTAAGTATGGTCACTAGTGGGTTAAAGGCCATTTTGAAAAATTCCTGAGAATCACAATAATCACAACTTTAGATTTCTAAAATAAATTGATTCCTCAAACAATAAATTTTGAAATCAACCATGACCTCTAAACACCGAGAAATTTGCATGCCACGATGGTGTGGACGTATACAAATTTCTTCATTCGTAAGAGGTTTTACCCATTAATCTTACTATCTTGTCAATCTAAATTTTTGACAAATAAGATTAATAGTTGGTTCACTTCAGCCCTGCAAATAATAGCAGTGACTCCGATGGGGAGGATACTATTATTCACATCTAAGTATTTACCATTACACGACACTAAGAAAATTATTTCCGATTATGTGTCTTCCGATGGGGAAGTACACACGCTCTTAAATAATTTTCTATAGTCTTTTCTGACCCAGTGATCCGTAGAACAACCCCATCCAATGGAGAGGAAGGCACTCAGAGCAGACGTGCAAACTTGTTCGCATCACTTATCAGATTGTAATGGAGGTCGCGGGACCCTTAGCGTCCCTCTCCCACTTAGTTATTAAATTTGAGGAATTTTACATGCACACACACAACAAGCACATAAACCAACATAATGAAAATAAAAAAATCCTAGATTTTCCAACTTTCATGGCCTTGGTCTCCAATGCGCCTCCAATCGTGTCGTTACCTCGTCCGCTCCTCCCTACACCATACGCAAGCCACCTTGAAGGGATCTCCGAGCCGAAATGACTAGCTAATTATTTACATCCATCGATCTTATACTCTACGAAGGAGTGCACATAAAAACTAGATCGAAAGTAAACAAAAAAGCTCAGCTAAACACGTGTCGTATTTAATTACAAAAATTAAATATTATCTAGCCTCATCAACCCCGAGGATTTAATTAATTACACAAATTGCACAACCAATCACATACATCTATTATTTTGGCCATGATAAGTTGGAATCTAGTGCTTGCAATAAAGAGTTAGCCTACGCACATCCACATATCATCCAGCAAAAATAAAATATATGATAATGCACAATAAATAACCAATCCTAAACACACAAAACCGGAAACCTCAGCTCTGATACCAATTGATGGGTATGGCTTGACGGGTTTCCTACGCGAATACTTGGTCATCCATGAGAGACCTCTCCATGTCTACGGATTAAAAATTAATCCAAATGGAGACCCGTCTCCCAACGACCATCTCGTCATCGTATCGAACAGTTCAAATTACATCTTGGCCAATCTCAAAGATCAAGCCTTGTAATTTGCCTAACCTCTCGACTATAGAAATGACGAAGAGTAGATCGTCGGGTTTTGTGTTTATTATCGAGGTCTAATTAATTAATTATTAAACATAATTATCAAATAATCAACACGATAATAATTAATTAACTATCACATAAAATGACGAAGCTAAAATGAAGGAGCCAATGAAGAGAATTATACCTTCCTTTATCTCGTAGCCTTCTACCTTATGTCCCTCCCCTCTCGGACATCGTGTGGGCGATGAGCTACCGAGAACCGGGATCACCAAGGTCCTCCAAAAGATCACTTCTTCTTCTACTTCACTTATGCCAAGAAAACCCTATTCCTAGGGTTATCGCAGGCGCCTCTTTCCTCTCCACCGAGCACCGCCGATCTCCTCTGATTGTTGTCAAGCGTCGGCCACCAGGTACCAATCAGAGAGGAAGCTAGAGGAGATGAAGAAGAAGACGAAGAAGACAAGTGCAATCCTCTTCCTTGACAACCCTAGCCGGCCACCAAACTCTTGCCTCCCGCCGGCGCTCCAAGTTTCCCTCTCCAACCAGCCGGCTATCCCTTGCTCCACTTCCCGTGGTTGTGTTGGGGCAATCGGCCACCCTAAGATGATTTGGAGGATCATGGGTTTTGATGTGTGTGATCAATATGGTTAAGTTAGGATTTATTGTTGGACTAATATGTGTACATGAGTGTGTAGGTGTACAGGTACACATGGACTTGGTTGATGTCTTCGGGTGAAGGATGGTATGAAGGCAAACTGGAGGTTTGCGTGCGCATCCGAGGGACCGTTGATAGCAGGGACGATGAGCCGAGGGACACGGACTTCGAGGTGTACGTGAAGGGTGGCATGGAGGTAAGCTGGAGATTTGCGTTCACATCCAAGGGACGAGGGCCGAAGATGAAGAGGGCGTGAAGGCAACAGTCGAGGCTGCTGGTGAAGAGTCAACCAAGTTGTGAGGGTCTGAGTATGAGTGTTTGTACTCAGGGGCTAAGCCGAGAAGGGTTCGAGTGCGGAGTGAATGCACTCGAGGAGTGAAACCCTAGGCTTAGGTTTGGACCAGTCGACTGGCCCAAGGGCAATCGACTAGTGTCGACTGGAACAGCTGGCTGGATTCGAACGTTGTACTGTAACGGTCGAATCTAAGTAGGACCAATCGACTGCCCAGGGGCAGTTGACTGGTAGCGGCTATTTCAGACTCGAGCTCTATTTAAAGGAGCTCGTTTCCTACTTTCTTCTCTTGGCGAAACATGCTTGGTTAAAGCTTGCTAGTAGCCTGTTGTAGCCGGATATTGTTGAAGTTATTGTGGCAATGTTTCTCCACCCACAAGGAGCATCGAGGGCTAGCCGGAGGTTATCCGGGGAGTGATCCACCGATGGATTCTTAGATTAGTCACCCGTCCGGAGTGGATACCAAGTAAATCAGGTTTGTTAGCGTTCTTTATTGTTGTTAGTTTTTATCTTATTTGTATTTCCGTTGCACAACTAACAACGTAGGTGAAAAGAATCGAAGAAACGCTATTCACCCCCCTCTCTAGCGTACGAAGTCGATCTAACAAGTGGTATCAGAGCTAGGACCACTCTTGATTGGAATAACCGCCAAAAGGAGTAAGAAAGCTAGAGGGAAAATGATGGAGGATAAGCTAGGGGACGATATAAACTCACCACCAACGTATGACCACGAAGACTTTGCGTATTGGAGAGCTAGGATGAAGATGTGGCTCGGCATGGATTGGGAGTGCATCATGGTGATAGAAGAGCCATTCGAAACCCCTAAGGACAAGCATGGGAAGAAGATCCAACCTAGGTGTTGGACCAAGGAGTAACAAGAACAAGCTAGGGCCAATGAGAAGGTAATAAATATTTTGAGTAATATTTTGCCTAATCATGTTTTGAGTAATGTAGGGACATATACAAATGCATATGAATTATGGAATAAATTGGAAAAAGCTCATAAGAACCCTACACAAGCTCACATAGTAGAAGAGCCTGAAGAGATGAGCTCAAGTGTCCAAGAAGACCAAAGGGAAAAAGAATTATCAATATTATCAAGTGAAGCGGAGGAATTGAGTGAAGAAGCATCCACCTCATCCAAAGAGGAAGAAGGAGTATCAATTTCAAGAGTTGAGGGGGAGAGAGACCCTCAACCACACAAGAGCAAGAGAAAGCTCCAACCTCCGCTAAAGCAAAATCAAAAGAGCATATCATATGCTTTGGGTGCAACAAAAAGGGGCACTACAAGGATAAGTGCCCACTAGGTAAAAAGGAGATAATTCCTAAACCCAAGTCCATTCATTTAAATACTAATATGGGTTGTAGGAATGAGGGAGTTCAAAAGGAGAAAAGAAGGAGAATTCGGTGTTTCACATGTGGGGAGTTAGGGCATTATCATACAAAATGTCCAAGGAAAGGAGAGCTTAAAAAGATGAAGCACCTAAGGAAATGGGAGAAGGAAGAAAGGAAGAGATGCTTATATCAAGGGGGAGTACCAAGGGTAAGGGAGGTAATCCCTAACTCTACTTATGCTCAAAATATTTCCATGAATGCTAAGAATGTAGATCATTGTTTGCCTATGCGTGCCTTTGGTTTTAAATATCATGATAGGAATAGAAACACTATTGCGTGTCAAAACACAAAATATTCTATGTTTCATGAAAAACCTAGGACTACAAAACCTAAGGACCAAGGCATTAACCCTAAGAAAGGGAGGCATTTGTCTAGAAAAATGGGTAGACCTAGGAATGATCAAATTAGGTATAATGATCCTAAGGTTAGGAGTTTGGAAAAGGAAAATCAAGTTTTGAAAGAAAAACTTGATAAATTGGAGAAAAATCTAGATAGACTCATTAGGGGGTCCAAGGGGTCATGCATGATGCAAAAAGATCAACCTCTTAGGAATGGTAGGTCGGGTTTAGGATACCACCCCAGGAGGACAAATGTTAGTAAAGTATCATATTCAAGGGTGCCCTATAACTATGGTAGAGAAAGGATCAAAAATTGCAAAGAAAAGTCATTTAAAGGAAAAGAAAAGGAATTGACCAAGAAAAAGGTCTATAGAGTCAAGAGAGTGATTGTGGAAGGTCAAGAAGCACCGGAAGAGTACCAGTATGGTCTTGCCTTTGTAGACGAGTTACCTAGGGAGGTAACTAGGGCTAGGAGCTCAAGGAAGAGTTCTAGAAGCCAAAATGGGATCCATGGTCAATGGATCTCAGGTGGCTTTCTTCTAGGAGACTAGATGGGCTATGAAATGTGCCAATAGGGTTGGAAGGCTAAGGTTAGCCTTAATTATAGAGAATTGGCACACAAAAGGGAGAATTATGGAATAAAAGATTGAAAATTGGATTATAATTAAGAGAAAATGGTTTTAACATGGAAATACCATGTAACTTGATGCTAGTAATGTATTATGAATGAGTATGGGATGAAGCATCAAGAAGAGGTTCAAATTAGAACTTTGAGTTGAGTTTAAATGGTCAAATATAGATAGTTTTGAAAAATATATCAATCTTGGGATTCGGGATAGTTTTGGTTGAAATTATATTTTTCGGGAAGACATAGGATCCACAAATCTCTCCACGAAATTTTAGATATTTTGGAGATTTGTGGAATTAGTTAGATATTTCTGAATTTAGAACTGGGAGACTGGTTTTTCAGTATCAGTCGACTGCTCTCTTGGTAGTCGACTGGTGATAGAGCGAGAAAGGGTCTGTATGGTTTACCAGTCGACTGCCCTAGGCGCAGTCGACTGGTCCTAGAGTGAGAAACCCTCTGTATGTTTTCGTAGTCGACTGCCCTCATGGCAGTAAAAGAAAAGGGTGCGCGGGGGGGGGGGGGGGGGATAGCCAAAACCTAGGGTTTTGGCGTGCCACCCCGGCGATTCTTCATCTCCCCGACTCCTCCTTCGTTCTAAGCCTTCCCCGAGCATTAAAACTCTTTCCTAAGTCTTCTCTAGCCCTGATCTACTCCTAGGGTTAGTGAAAGCTTCTTCTATCAACTCTAGATCTCCTCACTGCCACCATGAAACGCATGGGAAGAGGTGAGAACTTAAATAGGTCAATATTTCCCACTTAAACTGAGATTTGGAACTAATGTAATGATTTTTACATGGTTTCCTTGTCATTTTTCTTTATGGGGGTGGTTTGGTATGCATGCATGGGTTTATTGCATTATAGTTTGGCCTCTAAGTGATCAAGGGGTGAGGGTCTTCACTGTAGTCAGGAGAGTCTAGGTTTAGGTCGGTGGAATGCCAAAAACGGTTTGATGAAAATGAGTTGTACCTATGAATTGCGGGAATCTAAATCGGACTTTCTTTCAAGAGAAGTCCCCCCAGATAGCTGAAATGATTACACATTTTAGGGTAGAGAAACTGGTATATTGCCAACATGATGTAAACCTGGAGTTGTGTCAAGAGTTTTACGCCAATCTGACCTGCATTGACTCTGATCATAACTTTTATGAGTCCATGGTGGCCAGGGTCACCATTCCTTTCTCACCCATGGTTCTAGCTGGATTTTTAGAGTGTAGGGCATCAGATAATGCATCAGTTTATTTTCCTACCATTGTTGAGCCCCTCTCTCTCCATGATGTCTTCGTTGACTAGATTCATATGCATTATTTTAGGAGACATAGGCATGAGTCAGAGCGCATTTTTGATGCAAAACCCATGAGTCCATTCAATCATGTTTTGTACAAACTTGTTATAGAATGCATACTACCCATTGTCACCAAGGGACGGGCAAGGATTCGACTACTCCACTTGGTGGTGATGTACGCTCTAGAGAGGAGGATAGATATTGATGTCTCCTTGCAAGTGTTCACAGCCATTGTCCATTTTTTCCAGAGTGTTAATGGGAAAATATATATGCCTTTTTGCCACATCTTGACCAAGTTCTTCCAGTCTTGGGCGTCCGAGTGTCTAGCGGTCAGATCAGGCATCTGTCCAAAGATTATGAACAAATCAGTACACGTCAGCTATCCTTGGCAGACATAGAGTGTCGGCAGGGGCATTTGTGTGGAGGCAGCGTCCAGAGTCCTCCAACTCTGAGGAGGAGCCTACTAGGATTGTTACACGTGCGGAGTTTACTCAACTCCGATCAGATATTCACGGGCTCCAGGAGGGCATTCACGGCATCCGGGAGGACCTCCAGAGCTTTTAGCAGCATCAGCTGGGATTCCAGGACACTATTCAGAGGGAGGTTCAGGGGATCCGGAGCCGACAGGAAGACATGTACGAGATGCTACGACAGATGCATCTTTCTTATCAGGCCCCTCCTCCTCCTCCTCCTCCAGGTGGTGACGACGACATGATCTGATGGATTGACACAGCAGTTAGAGCAGCTTAGTGTTGAGAGTATTCATTTGATGATGTATTTTTATATCTCTCAAACACTCTTCATCTGGATCTGTATCATTTTAATGACTTCAAGGCTTTGGCCCTTGCTACTTTCTCATGTTTTATTTCATGACTGTCTTTATGTTTTTATGCATGATACATTTATTTCATGTTATGGTATGATTATTTATGTCATGACTTGATGATTAATCTTATGTTATGATTTGAGTATTGTTTGAAAATTATTTAAATTGAATTGATGATATGATATGGTTTTCAAGTTAAAAATCTTTATCTATGCTTTCATGGTATATTGAAATCTTATATTTGTTGTTTTGCCTATATTTATTGGTTAATCAAATGTTTCTAAATAAAAGCAAAAAAGGGGGTTTTCATGGTTATCTAGGGCTAAGAGGTAAAGAAGGGGAGTTTTGTGAAAATGAGAAATGACTATTGAAAAAGGGAAGACTTGAAAACCATCCTATGTGTGGAATATGAATGAACAAGGGTGCTAAACACATAGAAGTGTGAAGGGATGCTAAAGTTGATACAAACTTGACAATTTTTGAGTATTTTTGGGTTTGTACCAAAAGTTAAGCACGTTTGATGTTTTTCATGAAAACTGTAACACCCCAAAATTTCCCATATGAAATATTATTATTAAATATTATGAATTCATGAATATGAAATATCATGGAATTCATGAAATATTATCATGAATATTATGAAACATTATGCATTTATGATGATATGCTTATCATGAAATATTATGAAACATTATGAATTCATGAATATGAAATATTATGGAATTCATGAAATATTATCATGAAATATTATGAAACATTATGAATTCATGAATATGAGATATTATGGAATTCATGAAATATTATCATGAAATATTATGAATTCATGAAATATTATTATTAAATATTATGAATTCATGAATATGAGATGTTATGGAATTCATGAAATATTATTATGAAATATTATGAATTCATGAAATATTATTATTAAATATTATAAATTCATGAATATGAAATATTATGGAATTCATGAAATATTATCATGAAATATTATGGAATATTATGAATTCATGGAATATTATTAATATTATGAAATTTCATGATGGGCTTGGCATAATGGGCTTTGATATGGATTAGTGCAAAATGTGATAAAAAGGAGGAAGCAAGGATTGAACCTTGAACCTCCTACTTGCACTAGCAATGTCTTAACCATTGTACCAAGCCATATTTCATGTAGAGGGAATAAGAAACATGCTTGTTAAAAACTAGGGAAGTGAAGAGACATGTCTCTTCATGAGAAAAGTATAAATAAGGGAAAGAGAAGTTGGAATAACTTCCTCTTCTTCTTCCCCTTCACCCTCACCACCGAAATTCCCTTCTCCCTTTTCATTTTCGAAACACCACCCTAGGGTTCCAACCCTAGGGAATTGGAAGGAGGAAGAAGTCTACAAGGGTCTTACCCTCTACTAGGGTCAAGGGTTCTATAGAAGTGCTAGGAAGGAGAACACTCACCTTCCTTCAACCAAGGGCACCTTAAGATTTTAGAGAAGGAGAAATTCAAGAGAAAGGATGTAAGTAATCCCCTCACCTGCATTACAATAGTTCGAGTGCCTAAAATGGTTTAAACATAGGATGAAGCTCTTGATGTTTCGGCCAAGAAGGTTTTTAGGGCTTGCGAGAGTTTAAACTACTCCGATACTTGCATATGTTTTTCCTCATGATGTGTGACTAAATAGATGATGATAATATGATGTTTTCCTTATCCTTAAGCCCCCAAAAACCTGGAGTAGGCTTGCTGGAATTTTCGGTCAAGGACCTCTTTTAGGGCTTAGATAGGTTTAAACTCCTAGTATGCTTGATAATGACCCTTCCTATGATATGTAAGATGATATATGATGTAAATATGGTTTATTCATGGTTTTAACATGATTAGAAACTAAGGTATGTATGCTGGAATTTTTTATTGTAACGACCCGGCCCATTTGGCGGCCCATTTGGCGGTCTCGACCGTCGACCGTCGACCGTGCCGTTACTCTACTACTGGTCTTCCCGCCCCTGGCCAGCGGGTTTTTGCCTTCCTCAGGATTCGAACTCTAGACCTCCAGGCTAAAGTACTAGAGTTTATGAATCCTGATACCAATTGAGCTGCAGCTCAATTGGTATCTGGATTCATAAACTCTAGTACTTTAGCCTGGAGGTCTAGAGTTCGAATCCTGAGGAAGGCAAAAACCCGCTGGCCAGGGGCGGGAAGACCAGTAGTAGAGTAACGGCACGGTCGACGGTCGACGGTCGAGACCGCCAAATGGGCCGCCAAATGGGCCGGGTCGTTACAATAAAAAGGCGCCTTTTATTGTAACGACCCGCCCATTTGGCGGCCCATTTGGCGGTCTCGACCGTCGACCGTCGACCGTGCCGTTACTCTACTACTGGTCTTCCCGCCCCTGGCCAGCGGGTTTTTGCCTTCCTCAGGATTCGAACTCTAGACCTCCAGGCTAAAGTACTAGAGTTTATGAATCCTGATACCAATTGAGCTGCAGCTCAATTGGTATCAGGATTCATAAACTCTAGTACTTTAGCCTGGAGGTCTAGAGTTCGAATCCTGAGGAAGGCAAAAACCCGCTGGCCAGGGGCGGGAAGACCAGTAGTAGAGTAACGGCACGGTCGACGGTCGACGGTCGAGACCGCCAAATGGGCCGCCAAATGGGCGGGTCGTTACAATAAAAGGCGCCTTTTTATTGTAACGACCCGGCCCATTTGGCGGCCCATTTGGCGGTCTCGACCGTCGACCGTCGACCGTGCCGTTACTCTACTACTGGTCTTCCCGCCCCTGGCCAGCGGGTTTTTGCCTTCCTCAGGATTCGAACTCTAGACCTCCAGGCTAAAGTACTAGAGTTTATGAATCCAGATACCAATTGAGCTGCAGCTCAATTGGTATCAGGATTCATAAACTCTAGTACTTTAGCCTGGAGGTCTAGAGTTCGAATCCTGAGGAAGGCAAAAACCCGCTGGCCAGGGGCGGGAAGACCAGTAGTAGAGTAACGGCACGGTCGACGGTCGACGGTCGAGACCGCCAAATGGGCCGCCAAATGGGCCGGGTCGTTACAAAAACATATTTTTTTAGGGTAGGGTATACTCTAACAAATGTTCTTGTAAAATTTCACATTTTTTTGAATTTTCTGGAATTTTATACGCGTTTCTGAATTTTAGCTGGAAATTCAGAAACTAACGATCAGTCAACTGCCCTGTGGGCAGTCGACTAGTAGTTTGGGCAGAATGATATTTGGTGGTTTCTGAGGGCTTTTTCAGAAATCTTGTAAGTTCTATTTGGCACCAGGGGTAGGACTGCTTGGGGTAATTTTTTTTTATGGTGTCAAAGGGGGAGAACTTGGGTGTTAAGTTAGGTTTTGGTTAAAACTTAACTATGGTTGTTATATGACATTTGGGAGTTAAGTTGGGATAACTTAACCGGTTGTTGTGAGTGGAGTTAATTTGGGAGAACTTAACTTGGTATGGGCAATGAGAATTGAAAATTGGGAGAAAGCATAGGTTAAGGGGGAGGTAGCCTCTTGTTTGTTATGCTTTAATTTTCAATTGTTATTGCTATTATTATTTCTATTGTTGTTATGTTTACCTAACATAACATATTGTCACACATCAAAAAGGGAGAGATTGTTGGGGGCAATCGACCGCCCTAAGATGATCTGGAGGATCATGGGTTTTGATGTGTGTGGTCAATATGGTTAAGTTAGGATTTATTGTTGGACTAATATGTGTACATGAGTGTGCAAGTGTACAGGTACACATGGACTTGGTTGATGTCTTCAGGTGAAGGATGGCATGGAGGCAAACTGGAGGTTTGCGTGAGCATCTAAGGGACCGTTGATAGCAGGGACGATGAGTCGAGGGACGCAGACTTCGAGGCGTACGTGAAGGGTGGCATGGAGGCAAGCTGAAGGTTTGTGTGCGCATCCGAGGGACGAGGGCCGAAGATGAAGAGGGCGTGAAGGCAACAGTCGAGGCTGCTGGTGAAGAGTCAACAAAGTTGTGAGGGTCTGAGTATGAGTGTTTGTACTCATGGGCTAAGCCGGGAAGGGTTAGAGTGCGGAGTGAATGCACTCGGGGTGTGAAACCCTAGGCTTAGGTTTGGACTAGTCGACTGGCCCAAGGGCAGTCGACTAGTGTCGACTGGAATAGTTGGCTGGATTTGAGCGTTGTACTATAACGGTCGAATCTGAGTAGGACCAGTCGACTGGTAGCGGCTGTTTCAGACTTGAGCTCTATTTAAAGGAGCTTGTTTCCTACTTTCTTCTCTTGGCAAAACTTGTTTGGTCAAAGCTTGTTAGTAGCATGTTGTAGCCGGATATTGTTGAAGTTATTGTGGCAAGGTTTCTCCACCCATAAGGAGCATCGAGGGCTAGCCGGAGGTTATCCGGGGAGTTGGGTCTTGGCCCACTAATGGATCTAAAACAAATCCATTAATAAAGATCCATTCCACTAAAGGATCTCCATTGAACTCCTCACCACCCCCCCATATTTTCATATAGGCTCATCCTATTATGAGCACATCCATCCTCCTGTGTTTAAGATATCGAATGCCCATCGATTAATTTAAATTACTGATAATTTTAATTAATTAACCTCTGGCTCCTTGACTAGTACCACTCAACCTTATCATCATATTGGATCAAATCCACCTGCAGGGTTTAACATGATGAACCTTATGAGCTCATCAAGGGGGCATCATCATCCCGACTCACCAGGACACGGATTCCATCAATAATCAACGACACACAATATAATTAATATTATTTCCCAACTTACCGGGCCTATCAATTTATCAGAATAAATCTCGCCCATTGGTAAATCAAACAAATAAATATTAACTATACGTGTCCGTTATTATATCGGGATTTAGGGAGTGTACTCCATAATAATCTGAGGTCCAATCCAATTATTAAGTCAGTATAAATTGGATGACCTCTAGTTTTAGTCCTGCTCAATGCACACAAAGCACACTAGTGAAATTCTTTGGTCAAGACAAACCATACCTAATTACACTACAACCATCCCGATGGTTTGTCCAATTATATCTCGCCTGTGAGCCTCTGCTTATACTATGCAAGGGACTGATAACAAGATCTTCTGTGTGTCACCACACAACATGTTATATACAATGCAAAGTATTGGACTTTTATGCATATACTAATATAAATACGCATCTGTGTCGTTGTGATTCTCTTTTCAAAATACAGATGATCATATATATAAAAAGAGCAAGTCTTTTAGTATACACATCTAACACTTCTCCAAGTGCATCCTTCGACCGTCATTTGTCATCGGCTTCCTTCTTGTAACTTCTTTCTTCAATGGGCATTCCACTCCTCATTTTGTACATTACAAATTAGGAAAACTCAAGTTACATTCGAGTCTAAATCTATTTTACAACTATAAAAATAGAGATAAGGCACAACACGTAGGTCGCATTGTGAATTACATTACAACATGCACACACAAATATACATCCAATCATATTGGGGTTAAGTCCATAACCATGCACCATGTCATCAATCACACACAATAGATTTAGGACATCAATTTTTATTATGATTGTAAAATGCTCATGAGCCGAAACCATAGGTTATAAAATTTGTTGAGTACAATCAGACCACAACACACTTTCATATTCATATGATAATGCTATGGACTTTTAGTTTGATCAACACAAATATTTGTATTTCAACAAATGCTCATACATTACACAATCCATAACAAAATTATGTCCTACTTCTATATCACATATAAAAATTTTTCTAAACTTTGTATGATTTTTCGCAAGTGGCTCTGATACCACTGTAGGGATCTATAGGCAAAAATATTCAAAAATCGCAGCGGAAATAAGAGATCCCATGAGCGATCCATGCGAAAGAAAACTCATACAAAGTTAATTTACAAATTCCTATCGTATAGGTATACCTTTGGCGCGTGCCCTTCGCTTATCCTGCTTGTCCGAGGTGTGCCGGATCTCTTGCACGTTCAAGTGTCCGTGCCTCTATGCGTATCCACACGAACATGATCTCTCAAGCTTCGGAGAAGAATCACCTTTGTGATGCTAGCCACAAGAGGAGATTCACAAAGCAAGAAGGATAGGGAGAAGAGGGATTTTGGCCAAGAGAAGGAAGGGAAAGAAGAATGACAAGTTCATCATCCAAATGATAAGAAAAAATCTTTTATACTTATCCCATGAATATGAAGAGTATTTGTCCTTGTAGCTTCCCTTCATTAATGCTAATAAAAACCCACTTAGAGCACATTTTCTCATGTGGCTCTTCAACTTCTCTTCATCCAATGAAGAGAAACTTTCCATCTTCCTCTATTATTAATTTATTAAACATTTTAATAAATTAATATCTCATTCAAATGTGGTTGAGTCTAATCTAAATGAGTCAAACTCAAATTAGATCTCATTCCCATAATCCAATTGGATTCACTTGAGTCTGAGTCAATTAATCTAATTCGGATCAAATCTTAGTCAAACTAAGGACTATTCATACTAATAGTCATATGAGAAAGTACATAACTCCTTAGTCATTACATATCCAGTGATCACTTTTATAGTCCACCCTGTTACAGGTGACGTTTAATGATACCAAAGTACATTACTCCTTATGTAGTGAATCGTAGTGACTTTAGGTCTAAGGACTATTCATACTAATAGTCACATGAGAAAGTTTATGACACTCATATGACAATCTATTAAACATTCTCATGGTGAGGCAATTGAGTACACATTCTCTAATGTATACCCATGTATCAACTTGATATCATATATTCATTACTTGTGAGCTCAAGTCATCAATTGACCTACATGCTAGTCTTCATGCATTAATATTGCCCTTGAATATTAATGCATGACTAGGAATGGTTTAGTATAGTGTTCTCTACATCATCTCACTATCGATTCAACCAATCGATATAATGTAGATAAGAACCTACTACCTAAGGACATTATTATACTTAGTTATTTAGCACAAATATAAAGTATAATAACTAAACATGTCTTTATTAATGATAGAATATGATACAAAAAGTTCCTAGTTAATCATCACATAATTGGCTTTAGGGCTCCTACTAATAGGAGATGCATAAGAAAATTAGGGTTTTATGCGTTATGTGTGCATACCTTGGTTTGTAAGGATAAGCTACCTTTTCTAGAGTGGCTATTGGTCTCCACATTCCTCAAATGTCCCGAGTTTCTTACATTTGTTACCTACGTTTGCGGAAATAAATGATGGCTATTACCTATTTATTTTGGAGTGAATAGCTACGCTTTCTACTTAATTTCTTCACGAGTAACGGCTACATTTTTCGCATCTTCAGTAACCAAGTTCTATCGCCTTAATTGCTCACAATTAAGGCTGTCTCGATCTAGCCAGGAATATTTTTAGGGTAAAGCTAGGAAGTGGAGGCTAACTGGAAGTTGAATTGGGTCGATGCTCAAGGCCATTCGAGCCCCCTAAAACCAAGGTCGAGTGTCGCTTGGAACCCGAATCAAGAGTCAGGAGTTGGACCGCTTGAAACTAGAGTCGAGAGTGGGATGTTGAGACCGCCTAAAACTTGAGTCGAGAATTTGTAATCCCCTTACTAACTTTAAACAATCACCAGGGTTAAAATATTGATTTCTCAAATCATATGGCATCTCCTGATTACCTTCCGTATCAAATACTTTTAAAAGGATGAGCTTATTTAGTTCTTGTGCCTTTTGGAACTCTTCCATCTAAATATATGCATAGTTCACTCTTTCTAAAATGTTGTCAACTCACTCGTGATAGGAATAATGAATTAGAAGCAAAAGACGAATAGAGATGAAATATACATTAGCACACACGAGCACTTAATGGGGGCGAGCATCCCAGGGTTGACACGTGACACGGGGAAACTACGTGTCAGGGTCCACCGAACCCCACCGTCGAGGTCGAACTTCCGAGACCACCTCGGGAGGATAGATGTTCAAGAACAGACTAGGCGGTCGGGCTCCCGAGACTACCTTGGGAGGGCAGACGCCCAAGATCATGCCAGGCCTTAGGCTCCCGAAATCACCTCAGGAGGACAGACGCCTGAGGTCATATCGGGCCTTAGGCTCCCGAGACTACCTCGGGAGGATAGACCCCCAAGGTCATGCCGGGTCGTAGGCTCCCGAGACCACCTCGGGAGGACAAACGCCCGAGGTCATCCCGGGAGAGGAGACCCCGAGACCAACTCAGGAGAGCGGAGCCCGAAGATCAATACATCAGATAGCCCAACTTCTAGTCGTTCCTCTTTCCAGATCAAGAAAGTCATCGAATAATTATTGTCCGCTACACGTGGCAATTAAGATCTTAATGATCGCAGCGGCCGTTATCTAAAAGTTATCATGTAATCGACAATTAGGGAACATGGAGGAGAATTGGAGACATGTGTGACCATGCCCTCAAGTATATAAGGTGATTCAGCATCCAGGTAAGGGGGTAAGCTTTCCGAACACAAAAAAATCCTGTTTAATCGTCAAAGAATTCTCGTTCCTGACTTAGTGTCAGAGTGGGCTCTGCCGAAAAACCTTCCAGTGTGTTCCCATTAATGCTCGTGTTAATCTCATTGGGCGCCATTGTCTCCTCCTTGTCACCATCCTCGTGGGCAGCGCCTCGGTGACTCGCCATCCACGTCGATTCCCTTCCGGAATAAGTTTGGCGTCGTATGTCAGAAACTAAATCAAAGTACCAGAAGGAGCACCGTGATGGCAGATCCAGAGGGACGACCCATCATCTTGACGAGAGAGGAATTGGATCACCTAGTCGCCAACGCCATCAAGAGAGTGCTGGAACAACACCAAATCGAGCAAGCCTCCTTGCGACGAACGACTTCGGTGCAAGGCGAGACCCCAACAATGTCTGTCTCGTACCCTCGCAACCGAAGGTCAATCTCGCCACCAACGAGACCAGCAATCACAACTCCAGCACCCCGGTGAGATTCCTTGGGAGATCTGGAGAGAGCACACTCGGTAGCCTCTAGCGCTTTACGACAGGAGGAAAGACCGGGGAAGAACGAGGGACCCAAAGCCCTCCTAAAAACACCTTCTACTCCCTTCTCCCCTGATATCGTAGAAGATCTCATGCCTAAGCAATTCCGTGATCAAGGAATTGCCGACTACGATGGGATGACAGATCTAGAGGATCATATCTGCAAGTTCGAGAACGTGACCCTACTACACCAATACACAGATGGTGTGAAGTGTCGGATATTCTTGAACACTTTGTCAGGGGCCGCCCAGAGAAGGTTCCAGAGGCTGCCCCAAGGTTCTATAAACTCCTTCCTGGAGTTTAGAATTACATTTTTGCACCACTTCGCCAGCAGCGTCAATACTAGAAGACATCATTGAATTTGTCCGCCCTCAAGTAGAAGGCGAAAGAACCACTGAAGGATTATATCTAGCAGTTCAATTGGGTGGAACAATATATGCCAACCGCTGCATCGGAGATTCTCATCAACACCTTCACGCAAGAGCTCTCTGAGGGTGACTTCATTCGATCACTGCTAAAGAAGCAGCTGACCAATTTTGTTGATTTACTGGGATGCTCTGTCAAGCACATCAATGTCAAAGAGGTGCAGTACGCTCACCCCAAGGACCAAGTCGGAGCCCCTGTGCAAATCTCGGTACGATTTGAGAGAAGAGAACCACCCGCACCGGCCTGGGCGAAGGATCATCACCCCGCAAGAGACCACTGGGCTGGTAAGACAAGGTTGGTGGAGACGGTGGACACCCTGGTGTTTGAGTCACAGAAGAAGTACTGCGACTTCCACGACTGTACAATGCACTCCACAGAGGAGTGCTTCGCCTTGAAGAAGAGGAGAGCTCAGGAAGCGGATATTTGGCCCCGCAACAGTTGAACAAAGTGGATCCCCGACAGCGATCCCCTCGGCGAAGCTATTTCCCTCATAAACAACAACAATCAGGGGATGATAGATCCGTGTGGTGATCCTGGTCACAGTCAAGAGGAAGGAGTCGGGAGATAGTGCCTCGCTAATATATCTCCCCCAAGAGAGATCCCAAGAAGGGAAAGGCTCCAATGCGCAGGCCTCCATCAGGCCATGTACGAGCGATCTCCGGAGGACCTACCAAGGGAGACTCTCATCGGGTGAGGAAGACCCATACCTGTCGGCTAGAGAACTATGCCATAGGGACCAGCAGCGACAAGCGCCAGGGTCCGATTATTTCATTTGGCTCCGATGATCTGGAGGACGTGGAAGCTCCCCACGAAGATGGACTGGTAATCCTCACACGCATAGCTAATTACGAGGTTAAGCGTGTCTTTGTGGATACAGGTAGTTCAGTGAATATCCTGTATAAGGCGGCTCTAGGCCATATGCAAATCGATGAAGGTGAACTGCATCCGGTCTCCACCCCTCTCTTCGGCTTCACCGGATATAGAGTGCAGTCGATAGGGCAGATCTCCCTCTCTCTATCGCTAGGAGATGGTACACTAGAGAGAACGAGGAAGACGCCCTTCATGGTCGTGGATGCCCCTTCTTCCTACAATGCCATCCTAGGGCATCCAACGCTCAGCATATTCCAGGCGGTGGTCTCAGTCTACCACCAGAAGATCAAGTTCCCGGTGGGTGAGCAGGTGGCCAAGGTCAAGGGGGACCAGCTAGCCTCCAGGTGGTGCTATAGCGGGGAGGTTAGGACAGAAGCTCACAAGAACCCGAGGATGTATGAAGCGCTACAAATCGACCTCGCTAACCCTCGCGAAGAAGAAGGACCCAAAGATGATCACAGGGAGTTTGAAAGCGAAGAGGTCAAGATTCATCCTCAGCAGGTAGGAGGAATCACAAGGATACCGGTCGACCTCACCCCGGAGTTGAAAAGCCATCTTATTGGTTGCCTAAAGAATCATCAGGACATGTTTGTGTGGGCTACTTAAGAAATCAAAGGAGTCTCCCCTCTTTGGCCACACATCGCCTACACATAACCCCGGGAGCCCGGCCGGTGAAGCAAAAGGCGGAGACATTTCGCCCCTGAGTAGGACAAGATCATCAGAGAAGAAATCGCCAAGTTGCTAAAGGCTAGACATATAAGAGAAGTTCAATTTCCGACTTGGCTGGCTAATGTAGTACTTGCCCCTAAGCCCGGGGGTAAATGATGAGTCTGTATTGATTTTAGAGATTTAAATAAAGCCTACCCTAAAGACGGCTACCCCTTTCCTCATATCGATCGGCTAGTGGATTCTACCTCTGGCTATGATTTTATTTCGATGTTGGATGCTTACCAAGGATACCATCAAGTTCCTCTCGCTCGAGAAGACCAAGAAAAGATCAGTTTCATGATGGCAGATGAGACCTATTGCTACAAAGTCAAGTCGTTTGGGAAGCGCAACGCACGGGAAACCTATCAGCAGATGATAGATAAGGTCTTCCTGCACCAGATAGGGAGAAACATTGAAGTATATGTGGATGACATCCTAGTCAAGACAGACAAGGGGAAAGACATGATAGCCGACTTGGAAGAAATGTTTGCCACCCTGAGAGCCAACCAGCTGAAATTGAAACCCGCTAAGTGTTGTTCGAGGTGAAGAGTGGTCGGCTCTCGGGTACATGGTGACAGAAAGGGGGATTGAAGCTAATTTAGAAAAAGTGAAGTTCATCCTTGACATGCCATCTCCTCGAAACTTCAAGGACGTACAACGACTAAAAGGCAAAATCACAACCCTATCCAGGTTCATCTCTAAATCTGCTGACAGGACCCTGCCATTCTTCAAGATTCTAAGGAAGGCGGTCAAGTTTGATTGGGACGACAGTGCGACAAGGCTTTCACAGATTTGAAAGCATACCTTGCCGAGCTCCCCATCCTTTATAAGCCATTGGAGGGAGAAACTTTGTTTGTCTACCTATCCGCGGTTGAACAAGCAATGGGCTCTATGCTCATTGGGAAAAAGGCACTGTACAGTACCTAGTCTACTTCTTCAGACATCTCCTGAAGGACGTAGAGACATGATATACTACCATGGAGAAGTTGGCCTATGCTTTGGTACTAATGGCCCAGAGGCTTAGGCCATACTTCTTAGCACATCCCATCGTGGTACTCACCAATAGCCCGCTTGTGCACGTCCTCACCAATCCAAAATCTTTGGGTTAGCTAATCAAGTGGACGACAGAATTGAGCGAGTATGGGATTGAGTATCATCCCCACACTACCAAGAAGGCACAAGATCTTGATGATTTCATGCTCAAAGCTATTCCGGAGCCCGAAGCTGATGGAGTGTGGAAGATCTATTTCGATGGTTCCTCCAACAGCAAGCACAACGGGGGTGGAGTGCTAATGATTTCCCCCAGGGGAGATACATTACATTTATCCATCCACCTCCACTTTCGAGCCACCAACAACAAAGCCGAGTATGACTTGATTCTAGCGGGATTGCAAGCAACCAAGCAAGTGGGGGTTGCTCGGGTGATACTACACTCTGATTCTCATCTTGTCACTCAGCAGATAAAGGGCGAATTTAAAATAAAAAATGAGCGTTTGCAGAGGTATGTGGCCATCTATGAGCAGCTGAGATCCTCTTTCACAAAGGTTGTCCTACAGAAGATCTCCCGAGCCGATAATGTTAAGGCAAACAAGCTAGCCAAGTTGGCTAGCTCCATTACCTCGTGGACGCTGGACGCGTCCAGTGCTATAGAGGGAATGGTGGCTTAGATCGAAGAAGAGGCTGCTGACATTGCGTTACCTAATTGGAAGACACCTTATGTCAAGTTCCTACGCAGTGGAGCTATGCCGGTAGGTAATAAAGAAGTGTGCCTCTTTCGCCGCTAGGCTTCTAGGTTTACACCGGTCAGAGAGCAACTATACAAAAAAAGCCTTCGCCTGGCCATTACTCAAGTGTGTCGGTGTAGAGAAAGCCGACTACATCATGCGTGAAGTCCACGAAGGCATTTGCGGGAGCCATATTGGGGGAAGATCCCTGGCTAGGAAGATCATCCTAGCTTGATACTTTTGACCAACGCTGCAAACATATACAATCAAGTTCGTCGCTGGTTGTGAGGCCTGTTAAAAGCATCAGCACATCACTCATCGCCCTACGGAGCTACTTCAAGCCTCCATAGTCTCTTGCCCATTCGATCAGTGGGGAATGGACATTGTGGGTCACTTTCCAATCGGGCCTCAACAGAAGAAGCTCATGCTGGTGCTGGTTGACTACTTCTCCAAATGGGTGGAAGCTGAACCTCTCGCACACATCACGGAGGCCACGGTAATGAAGATCTTATGGAAGGACATCGTCTGCAGGTATGACATCCCTCACAAATTGGTGTCGGCTAATGGCTGACAATTTACAGGGCGCAAACTCAAAGAATGGTGCGAAGGGTTGGGAATTCACCAAGCTTTCACTTCAGTCGCATACCCCCAGGACAATGGCCAAGCAGAAGTCATCAACCAGGAGATCATCAGGGGGCTCAAGATAAAGTTGGACCACGTTGGAGGTACCTGGGTCGATGAACTACCCAGCATTCTCTAGTCCTACCACACCACTCCAAGAGAAGGAACAGGCCAAAGCCCTTTTAATCTGGTATATGAAGTGAAGGCAGTAATTTCAGTGGAAGTCGGTGAGGAGTCCATCCGACGGTAGCACTACAATAAACAAGACAATGATCAAGAATGGCTTATTGACCTAGACCTAGTGTCAGAGGCACGAGACAAAGCAGCTACCCGACTAATGATATATAGGCAGCGTATGCAACAAGCATACAATTGCCGAGTAATCGCCTGAACTTTTCAAGTCGGAGACAAGGTCTAGAAGAAAATCAAGCCGGTCAGTGATCCCAGAAAGCTCGAGCCACAGTGGAGTGGACCCTACATCATCGTCAAAAAGCTCATTGGAGGTAGCTACTATCTACAAGACGACAAGGGAAAGAAGCTGGAGAGGCCATGGCATACCAATTATCTCCAGCCATATCACACTCGGTGAGACTTGTGAGATACAGTATCTACTTGTTTATGTATTTCTACTGCCTTGCAGTTTCAATCATGAAATAAACAAGATGTCTAACCAAGAAGATCCAACGCCATTGCTTAAAAATCCTACCATCTCGTGGTCCTACGGATGCCCGAGATGAGTAGTCATGGTCGTGGTGCTGCGAATGCCCGACCAGGAGGAGCATAACCTCCTACCATTTCATGGTGCTGCGGATGCCCGAGATGAGTAGGTCTAGTCGTGGTGCAGTGGATGCCTGATAACTTTCATTTTGTTGATTAAATTAGGCTCTCAAATCCATGTTTTGATCCACTTTTATATGCTTAAGTTTGCATTTATATTATGTTTCATGGATTGTCTCCATTTTAACTTAAAATTCAATTCTTTCTATATTAAAGATGTTTTGGCACTAAAATTGAATATCATTTTGTAGGTTTCAAATGATCATGGACCTGGATCAGATTGGGTCAAACTTGAGTCAGAATTGGACCCGGGTCAAAGGGATCAAGCATAGGATGAACATGGGTGTCCATTCAAGAGAACGGTTAGATCTAAGTCATCCGCCAACTTCTGGTCGATCCAAGCTCAAGATAGACTTAATCAAGTTCATGGATCAAGATCTGAAAGTTTAGGCCAGATCAGAGTTAATTCAGCTGTTTGATCAAGCACTAGAGGATCTAGGCTGTCCATTCAAGAGAAGGGAGGATCTGAGCCATCCGTCACAAATCTGATTGATCCGAGCTAAGGAGCAGTAGATCAAGATCTGGAAGGTTTGGCTCAGATCTGACTTGATCTGACCATTGGATTGGATCGGAACATTCATAGCCGTCAATGTTTTCAAAAGGAAATTTAAATCAAAACTTTTCTGCGCTTCGTCGGGGTTGCCAGATCGCGTCTCCAGTTGCTTCTGTTCTTCTTCGTTTCCAATTCCGATCAGAGGTGACCACCCAGATCATGTTTGTCTTCAGATTTCAATCATCAAGCTCAGTTTCCGCGAGAGGATCACAATCCGTTCGAATCTGAAAGCTTCGGCGAGGGTTTCACCGTGAGCTAGCTTCATCCAACCAGTCTTCACTCGATTCCACTTCTCCATCAATCGTGCCAGATCAGAGGGGTTCTCTGAGTTGGTTTGAGGTTCCCTGAGCACCCACCCGCCATCCAAATTATCGCGTAAGGAAGGATCGGAAGGAGTTCAGATTTCACGTCCAAACTTCGCAACTCTGTCACGGCAGCTGAATCTTGATCGATTCTCGAGCAAGGGGGTTCCGAGCTCGATCCTTGTGTGATGGCAAGGAGAAATCTCGATGAAGAACTTGAACTGGTGTCCCTAGATTGTAGATTTCGTTTCTGTAATCAATTCTACATTGTTTTAGTAGTGATCCAGTCTGCGTTTCGACCACTGATCGGTCACTCAGACCGATCCAGGTAGCGCCTGATCGGACACCAGTCCAATCAGGCTTGAATCTGATCGGTCAGCCGACCGATCAGGAAATTTCCTGCACAATTTACCCTGTTTCAGTTTTCAGCTTGATTAAAATTTCATTTCCGAAGCTAGATACAATTTTAGTGTATTTTTGCAATAGAGATCGGTTTAATCTTTTAATCTAGTAATTTTAAATTGTTATGCTAAATCTTCAAGTAGGTTAAATTTAGAATTGAAATTACCTAGTTAAGTTTTCTTAGTTAAGCTTGTTTCGTTTCAATTACATTTCCAATCTTATTTGAAAAACAAAACCCCATTTTATATAGAAAACCCAAATCATTTAACGACAAACAAATTCGAGCTTGAATCAAACAACCTAAACTAGCCCTTAGAAAAAAAATATGACCTGAGGCCCCTATTCTACATTTCTATTTTGCTAGCAAGGGTTTTCAGTTATAAATTTCTAAATTTGAGTGCTTATCGTGACACTAGTATTGGGCACCATCAAATTTTTGGCGCCATTGCCGGGGAACCCTAGTTGAGTTTATTTGATTTAGCTTGTGTGCTTATTTTCATATCTTGTGATCCATTTTATTTGATTCATTTTTCTGTATACATTTGCTACGATTTCTTGTTTGTTGTATGACCAGATCTGCAGGTGGTATTCTTTGAAGATTTTAATCCTGAAATTGAGAGGACTTTCAGAGCAAGGAGAAACCAAATCAGTGTTTTAGAGGCTTTTGACATTATTCTTGCTCAGTCTATATCCACTCATTCAGTTGATCCTATGGCAGACCACCAGAAAACCATGAAGGAATTAGCAGCACCAGATGATGCTTTTCAGTACTCCTGTATTGCCTACCCAGAGCTCACTGGAGATTTTGAATTAAGATCAGGATTCATTCACTTATTGCCCAAATTTCAAGGACAGTCTGGGGAGGATCCCAACAGACACTTGCATGAATTTCACGTAGTTTGCTCCACTATGAAGCCTCAGGGGATTTCAGAAGAAGATATTAAGCTGAGAGCATTTCCATTCTTCCTGACTGGAGCAGCTAAGGATTGTTTCTACTACCTACCTACTAGGCACGTGTCTAGCTGGATTTCTATGAAGAAAGTATTTTTGGAGAAGTACTTCCCATCCTCCAGAACAACAATCATCAGAAAGAGTATCTGTGGAATACAGCAAGTAGTGGGAGAGACTCTGTATGATTATTAGGAAAGGTTTAATAAGCTTTGCTCTAGTTGCCCATAGCACCAGATCAGTGAGTAGCTACTTATTCAGTACTTCTACGAGGGTCTACTCCAGATGGATAGGATTATGATAGATGCTGCAGCTGGAGGAGCCCTAGTTAACAAAACATCAGATCAAGCTAGGGAGTTGATTTCAAACATGGCAGAGAACTCACAACAGATTGGGAGTAGAGCTTTGTCCACCAGAGGAGTAAATAAGGTTCAGATGGTGTCTAATAAGCAAAAGGAAATCAAAAATTCATTGATGGAACTTACTTCCCTGGTTAAACAAATGGCTCTGAACAATGTGAACCAAAATTCTAATTTTTCAGTACCTCCACCTTCAAGCCATGTGATGAGGTTGTGTAGTATTTGCTCAAGCCAAGAATATAATTCGGATTTATGTCCTAACCTCCAACAAGATGAGACACTAGCGGCATTGACTAGAGGACAATTTCAAGACAAAAATAACCCCTACTCATTAATTTACAATCCGGGTTGGAGGGATCATCCAAACTTTAAGTATGACAACTCTTTTTATCAGCAAAACCCACCACAACAGCCTTATCAGTAGCCCCAACCGAATTTCCAGCAAACTCAGCAAGGACAACAACAATTTCAACCATTTCAACAACCAATTCAGCAATTTCAACAACCCTATCAACAAAATCAGCCACCTTTTCAAGAAAATCAGCAAGGGTTCCAAGGTAATTCGAATTTCCAGCAAGGGTATCAGTTTTCACAGCAAGGTTTTCAGCCATTCAATCAAAATTTTCAGCCCTCAAATTAGAATTTCCAGCCCACTCAATTTCAGCCCTCACCACAACAATTTCAACCTCAACCTCAGAATTTTCAGAGATTCAATTCTCAACAATTTCAATCAAGTTCCCAGCCTAATTTTCAACAATTTTCACAGCCATTTCAACCCTATAATCAGCCCTAACAGCCCTACTTTCAAGGTTCACAGCAAGTTCAACAATTTTAGCAGCCTACTCCTTCTACATTTCAAATCCAACCAAAGACTCATGCTAACCAAGGGGGCTATGGAGGTTCTAGTGGGGAAAATGCTCATCAACAAAGGCTAGAGGAGATGTTACAACAACTTTTGCAACAACAAGGCCAACAAAGGAATGATCCAACCTTACAAAATATTGAGAGACAAATTGGACAATTGGCTAGTGGGATGAACCAAATGCAAGCCTAAGTATCAAATCAACTACCTTCTCAAGCTACTCCCAATCCAAAGGGAAATGTTATTGCCATTACTTTGAGGAGTGGGAAGGTTGCTTCAACTTCAAAAGATCCAAGGGATGATTTTTCTAAAAACAGGACAGCACCTACATTTCCATCCCCAAACAGCCCTGAGAAGACTTCAAAATTAGTTGGTTTCAGCTCTAGTCCAAGCATAACTCCTTCCTTGAGTGATCCTGTGAATTTGGTGAAAAATGAAGGAGAAATCAGTGGTAAAAGTGGACTTATAGCAGCTACTTCAGATGGACTTTCAGCTCAAAATTCAGCTCCACATGTCTCGGCTCAAGAGGAGGAATTGAGGGTTCCTTTTCCCTTTCCACAGTGCAAAACTCAAGCTAAAAAGCAAGTGGAGGAGGAGAAGGCTAAGGAATACAATTAACTTGTCAAACTTTTCAATAAAGTGGAGATTAATGTACCTTTGTTGACTATGATTAAACAGATTCCTAAGTATGCAAAATTCCTCAAAGATTTATGTGTTCACAAGAAGAAGTTGAAGGAGAATGAGTTGGTCAGCCTGGGAAAAAATGTTTCAACACTTATCCATTCCATCCCTCAGAAGTGTGAAGACCCAGGGGTTTTTACTGTGTCTTGTGAGATAGGGAAGACTTTGTTCCATGATGCCATGTTGGACTTAGGAGCTTCAATTAATGTGATGCCCAGATCAGTCTTCCAGATGCTTGGTATTGGTCCTCTACAGCCTACAGGAGTTGTGATTCAGTTGGTAGACAGGAGTCAGACCCATCCAGCTGGTAGTATTGAAGATGTGCTAGCAAAGGTGAAGGAGCTGATATTTCTTGCAGATTTCTACATTTTGGACATGGAGGGGGACTACTTAGCACACAGATCTCCACTCATCCTAGGGAGGCCCTTTTTGAAGACTGAAAGAACGAAGATAGATATTTATGCTGACACACTTTCCATGGAAATTGGAGATACAGTAGTCCAGTTCAGTATCTTTGATGCCATGAAACACCCTAGAGAGGATCACTCTATTATAAGCATTGACATTCTGGAGGAATTGGATGATGTAGACATATTGGCTGAGGGAGCTTCACTTATCAGTTTAGAGGAGGCTGAGGACATTTCAGAGGTTATTTCAGACTTACTTCCAGCAGGAGAGGATTTTCTAGGTGTAGGGGATTGCATAGAGCCCCAAGGATCACCTACTTCTATTGATGTTTCAGAGGCTTCAGAGTACAGGTGTGAGAGTGTAGGGGATTGCACTGAGCCCCAAGGATCACCCATACCTACTGAGCAGGCCCAGATTGAGCTTAAGCCACTACCAGATCATTTGAAATATGTTTTTCTAGGAGAGGAGCAGAATTTTCCTGTCATTATTGCTCAGCACTTAGAATCAGAGCAAGAAGAGAAATTATTGCAAGTCCTGAGGCAACACAAGAAAACTATTGGATGGACTTTATCAGATATACCAGGTATTAGCCCAGCTATTTGCATGCATAGGATATTTTTGGAAGAGAATGTCAAACCAGTGAGGCAGCCACAGAGGAGACTTAATCCACTCATTTTGGATGTTGTTAAGAAAGAGGTGACTCGACTTCTACAGGCAGGTATCATTTACCCTATTTCTGAGAGTTAGTGGGTTAGTCCCATTCATGTGGTGCCTAAGAAATCTAGAGTTACAGTGGTAGAGAATGAGAGCAATGAGCTAGTGCCCACCAGAGTTAAAAATTCATGAAGAGTTTGTATTGACTACAGGAAGCTAAACCAAGTCACGAGGAAAGACCACTTCCCTTTTCCTTTTATTGACCAGATGGTTGAAAGGTTGGCAGGGAAGTCTCACTACTGCTTCTTGGATGGGTACTCAGGTTATTTCCAGATTTGTATTGATCCGGAGGACCAGGAGAAGACCACCTTCACTTGTCCCTTCGACACTTTTGCATATAGACGGATGCCATTTGGACTCTGCAATGCTCCAGGAACATTCCAGAGGTGCATGGTAAGTATATTTGGTGAGTTATTAGAGCACTGTATGGAGATCTTCATGGATGATTTTTCAGTTTTTTGCATTTCATTTGATTCTTGCTTAGATTTGTCTAGGGTTTTACATAGATGCATTGAGACTAATCTTGTGCTTAATTTTGAAAAATGTCATTTTATGGTAGAGCATGGTATTGTATTAGGTCACATAATCTCTAGGAGAGGTATTGAGGTAGATCCTACAAAAATTAGTGTTATATCTTCTTTATCTTACCCCGTATGCGTACGGGATGTTCGTGTTTTTCTTGGCCATGCAGGATTCTACCGCAGATTTATTAGGGACTTTAGTGTGATTGCTCGGCCCTTGACAAGACTTTTGTAAAAAGATGTTGACTTTTGCTTTGATGATAAATGCAAAGAAACTTTTCATAAACTAAGGGAGGCTCTTACTTCAACTCCTATTATTAGACCCCCTGATTGGAATTTACCTTTTGAACTAATGTGTGATGCATCTAACTTTGCTGTAGGAGCTGTTCTAGCACAGAGAGTGGATGGAGCACCTCATGCCATATGCTATGCCTCCAAGACCCTAGATGCCGCCCAAGCAAATTACACCACCACTGAAAAGGAGCTTCTTGCCATTGTTTTTGCTTTAGACCGTTTTATATCTTATTTCTTGTGCTCACATGTCATTGTTTTTTCTGATCATGCAGCTTTAAAATATTTGTTGAAGAAGCTAGATGCTAAGCCTAGATTAATCAGATGGATGCTTCTACTCCAGGAATTTGATTTGGAAATCAGAGATAGGAGTGGCAAAGAGAACATGATTGCAGATCACTTGAGCAGAATTGAGGGAGATGGATCTCCTACCACCATTGATGATGACTTTAGAGATGAGCATTTACTTGTAATACATGGTGAGTCGTCCTGGTATGCAGATCTTGTTAATTGTTTAGCCGCTCATGTTTTTCCTACACACTTTTTTAAGGCTCAAAAAGATAAACTTAAAAGTGATTCTAAATTCTATGTGTGGGATGACCCTTATTTATGGAAGTTTTGCAATGATCAAATAATTAGGAGATGCATACCTAACCATAAGTTTTGTTCAGTTCTTACTTTTTGCCATTCATCAACCTGTGGGGGATATTTTGGAACACAGAGGACAGCTAGGAAAGTGTTAGAGTGTGGTTTATATTGGCACACCTTATATCATGATGCATACTTGTTTTATAAGAATTATGATAGATGTCAGAGAACTGGGAGCATAGGAGCTAGAAATGAGATGCCCCAACAGACTATGCTTTTCTATGAGATTTTTGATGTTTGGGGAATAGATTTTATAGGACCTTTTCCTGCATCCTATGGTTATTTGTATATTTTGATTGCTGTAGATTATGTTTCTAAATGGGTGGAGATCATTCCCTCCAGGACTGATGACACTTGTGTTGTTGTTAGTTTTGTCAGGTCATAGATATTTTACAGGTTTGGAATTCCCAGGGCCATAATAAGTGACCAAAGATCTCATTTTTGCAACAAACACATGAAGACCCTACTTAGCAAGTATGGGGTTATACACAAGGTTTCTACTTCCTACCATCCCCAAACAAATGGCCAAGCCAAAATTTTAAATAGAGAAATCAAAGCAATTTTGGAAAAGACCGTTGGGCCTAACAGGAAAGATTGGAGTAAGAGACTAGATGATGCACTATGGGCCTATAGAACGGCATACAAAACACCAATTGGAATGTCTCCTTACCGCTTAGTGTATGGAAAAGTTTGTCATCTACCCATGGAGATAGAGCACAAGGCATATTGGGCGGTGAAGGCTTGCAACTTTGATGCTACCAAGGTGGGAGAAGAGAGGAAACTTCAACTTCAAGAACTTGGGGAGATTAGACTAGAAGCATTTGAAAACTCAAGAATTTATAAGAAAAAGACCAAGAACTTTCCTGACAAACACATAGTGAGGAAAGAGTTCCAAATTGGTGATAAGATTCTATTGTACAAGTCAAGGCTCAAGTTGATTAAGGGTAAGTTGAGGTCAAGGTGAGAAGTGTTGGAACTTGGATGGCTAGAGAGGGGGGGGGGGTGAATATAACCAGACACAAAAATCGCTTTCTCTTTTACACTTCTCTGCAGTTAGGGTTAGTAGCACAGCGGAAGCAAGAACAAAATATGACTGCTGAAATGAAAAACTAACTATAAACGCTAACAAAGAGGATTTACAAGGTTCGTGGATAACTTGCCCCTACTCCTTGGCGTGCCCTTAAGGTGGGTGATCCCTTGATCGTCGGCAGATCATGCCCCGGAAAATCTGGATAGAAAGCAACCTCCTTCTCAGTGGAGTAACCTCTCCATAGCGTTTCAAGATGAATGAAGTATTAAGTATAGGAAACACAAGAAGAAATCTTATTGAGCACTTAGAACCTCAAGAACACAAGCAAACTCCTCACCGAGCTCCACTTAGCACAGATCTCACGAAAGAACTCCCTTCTTCGTGTCTTCTTGCTGATGGACTCGCCAAGCTTCTTGTTTCTTCTTCCGAAGTGCTCAAGTAATAGCAGGTTGCTTGTAACGCCCGCCCTTATATCTACTCTCGGGGCGGGGTTACGTAACAATTAATCATATATATTATCTTTTTTTTCCTCTATCTTCTAGCATAAAATTTAAAACAAACAATGCAAGGACTAAGTGCTAAGCATGCTTGTCTATACATGTCAAACAAATGTCATGCTTGAATCGTTAGAACATTATTTGAAATATTTTAATGAAAATTATTCCATAACATGAGAGGTTCACATTTTATTTCAAACCATAATATAATCCAATAAAATCAAGTATATGAAAACTCCAAGTATTATAATCATCATGCGATATCGATCCTAATCACTATCATTCATTGTCAAGGAGCATAACATAAGCATAAATATGTAGATATAGAAGTCTTTCTTCCCGAGCCACCACCCCACACATCTTCAGCCTCCTGCCTCTTCCTTTAGTTTAAGTGTTCCTTACCCTTGTCTGCAGCATAAGACAACACATAAACTAGTAAGCACAAATGCTTAGTAAGGATCTTGTCCTACTCGTAAAATTCATACGAAAGAACATAACATGTACACATAATAAATCATAAGCATGAGTTCATCAAAGCATACTAAACATCCAAGTTTCTAAGCATGTAGTATCAAGTACCTTAAGCATACTCTTCACATATAATAAATGCTTTCAATGAATGTTTTCAAAACAATTCCATAATGGTAGTACTTAAAAATACATCCATATCATATTGGGCCCTGTTGTGTACCACATATCGCGCAGAACTATTGCGCGTTCCCTAATGAATTGGGGTAGCGAGCCACCAATTAATTAGAGCAGGACCCTTCCGTCCTACCGGAGCCATGACCTTACGTTAACATGCACCCCCGATTTGTTTAACGACCCCCTTACGAGTCGGGTACACAACTTCAAAAGTAAAATACTTATCATGCTTTTACATACATGCTAAGGAGTACTCCAAATCACTCTTACAGGACACACCACTCTTCAAGGGTGCTCATGATCCCAGAGGGACACACCACACAACATAAGGGGTGCTCTTGATCCCATACTTAGTAGAGTATCCGTTCAAGCATTTTAACATATCACATGCAATTTCATAAGTGTGCCCCATGGGCTATAAGGCATGTTCATACATACATCATATTTCATACATGTTCATACATACATCATATTTCATACATGCATATACATATATCATATTTCATACATGTTCATACATACATCATATTTCATACTTGCATATACATCTTATCTTACTAAACATAATCATGTCCCGTAGGGTAGTTTAACCTTCCCATACAATTCATGCAACTTATTAAACATAAAGCACATCATGAGATAATTATACAACCCTAGACCCTAGTCCTTCTAGGGTTGGCCGAAAACTCAAGGGTAGGGGAAAATTAGGGTTTGAACTAAATATTCACACAGACATTCATACAATCACCTTGTATACACTATCTTACAATACATTAAACATGGATATATTATAGGATAATTCAACCCTCACTAACCCCTTTTTCTATGACTTGGCCGAAACCCATCCAAGCCCTAAACCCTAGTTCTTGTCATCACAAAATGAAGGGACACATCATATAGGTATACCCTAGTTCCAAGGGGTCTTCACATGCATCAAAGGGTAACCAAGGTCTCCTCTTGGGTGTTGCCCGAAACCTACACAAAGGTATAACCCTAGGTTTTGTTCACAACATTTTGAATAAACCACATATACATATACCCTAAGTTCCAAGGGTCTACTCGTGTAACAAAAAGGAACCAAGGCCTTCCCCTAAGGGGGTGGCCGAAACTTACAAGGGGTGAAACCCTAGTTTTTCTTCCTTTTTTTTGTTCATACCATTATGAAGAAAATCAATATACATATCTACTCTAAGTCTCAAAGGTCTTCTCATGTATCAAGGAAAGAACCAAGGCCTTCCCCTAAGGGGGTGGCCGAAACTTGCAAAGGGGAAAAAGTCCCCATTTATGAAACAATCAAGGAGAATAATCACACCACAACTATTACACTGCAGGCGAGGGGATACTTACATCCTTTCGCTTGAATTTCGCCTTCTCTAAAATCTTAAGGTGCCCTTGGTTGAAGGAAGGTGAGAGTTCTCCTTCCTAGCACTTCTATAGAACCCTTGGCCCTAATAGAGGGCAAGATCCTTGTAGAGTTCTTCCTCCTTCCAATTCCCTAGGGTTAGAACCCTAGGGTTGTGTTTTTTCGAAAATGAAAAGGGAGAAGGGCTTGAGGGTTTCGGTGATGAGAGTGAGGAAGAAGAAGAGGAAGTTATTCCAACTTCTCTTTCCCTTATTTATACTTTTCTCATGAAGAGACATGTCTCTTCACTTCCCTAGCTTTTAACAAGCATGTCTCTTATTCCCTCTACATGAAATATGGCTTGGTTCATTGGTTATGACATGATTAGTGTAATTAGGAGGTTCAAGGTTCAATCCTTGCCTCCTCCTTTCTACATCTTCTTTTTATCACCTTTTGCGCTAATCCATATCAAAGCCCATTAAGTCAAGCCCATCATGAAATTTCATAATAATAATAATATTTCATGAATTCATAATATTTCATAATATTTCATGATAATATTTCATGAATTCCATAATATTTCATATTCATGAATTCATAATATTTCATAATATTTCATGATAATATTTCATGAATTCCATAATATTTCATATTCATGAATTCATAATATTTCATAATATTTCATGATAATATTTCATGAATTCCATAATATTTCATATTCATGAATTCATAATATTTCATAATATTTCATGATAATATTTCATGAATTCCATAATATTTCATATTCATGAATTCATAATATTTCATAATATACCATATTAATATTTCATGAATTTCATAATATTTCATATGGGAAATTTTGGGGCGTTACATTGCTCCACAAACAATGGATCAACAGATCAAAGTAATCGCACAAGTGATGGAGCCAAGCTTTTCAATGGTGGAGAACTACTGCTTCACCACTTCTCATCTCATCTCTTAACCTGCGCTGCCACAGACGCTCCTCTGCAGCTCCCAGCTGCTCATCTGAGACAACCCAGCTACCCTGACCTCTCCTGAACTCCCTGAGCTCTCCTCAGCGGAGCCCCAGTCAATCCCCAGTCGAGCCCCAGTCAGCTGCCAGTCGTCGCCAGTGTCCGTTGCAACCTGAGATGGAAAACTGCCCAATCTGTCGTAGCAAAATCCTCAGTTTGACTCCCTTGAAGTAAACCTGAATAACCTGCGCACTTAGCAGCTCATTAGCTCAGCAAATCAATGGAGTATCAACAATCAGAAGTTAAGAGCAGAAATCAGTAGCGAGCAGTAGTCAAATAGACGCAATCAGAGCTCTGACAGTGTTTTTGATTTAAAGCTGTCAGCTACTGATCGGTCACCGGACCGATTAGAGTGACTCCTGATTGGTCACCAGATCGATCAGGCTCCATCATGATCGGTCCCCAACGCGTAATCAGAAATCGCGACTTCTCCGGGATCGATCACCAGACCGATCCCAGGTCGTGGATCGGTCACCAGACCGATCCACCCCTTTACAGGGTGATTTCTCAGCTTCGCAGTCCAACCCTCTTGATCGGTCACCAGACTGATCAGGGCATGCTCAGATCGATCAGGCTCCATCCTGATCGGTCATAGTGAGGAACTCGCGATACTTGATCGTTCACCAGAACGATCTGAACAGTATCCCTGATCGGTCACCAGACCGATCAGGAACCGAGCAGTAAGGAAACTGCATGCTCCCTGATCGGTCACCAGACCGATTAGGAGCCGAGCAGTGGGATTCCAAACTCACTGTATGCTCCCTGATCGGTCACCAGACCGATCAGACATAGCTGGATCGGTCACCAGAACGATCCACGAGGGAACTTCATGTCAACTTCCCTGATCAGTCACCGGACCGATCCAGGCAAGGCCAAATCCACTCTTAGTCATGAAAACAAGCCTCAAGCTCTTCCCTGACTCGTGCTTGGTCCCTCGGACCAAGACTCCATGCCTAGCTTCACTCACCAGGACTTCAGTCAACCTGGCTTCACTCACCAGGACCCGGCTTCACTCACCGGGATTTCAGTCAACCTGGCTTTACTCACCAGGACCCGGCTTCACTCACCGGGATTTCCAATCACCTAACCCTCTGAGTTAGGAATTTTCACACCTAGCCCTCCAAGCTAGGACTTTTCCACACCTAGCCCTCCAAGCTAGGACTTTTCCACACCTAGCCCTCCAAGCTAGGACTTTTCCAATCTAGCCCTCCAGGCTAGGACCTGGCTTCACTCACCAGGCTTTCATGCTCAGTCCCCGACCAGGACTAAATCCAAATCATCTCTTCAACCTAAACTAAAATCGATGTCAACACCAAAATAATAATCAGGGTCAGACTGCATCAACAATCTCCCCCTTTTTGTTGTTTAACAACCCAATTTTAAGTTTAGGGATTTGAAATCAATAGTTGCAAATTTCACACTCATAGGGGAATCAGGATCCTCCCCCTACAATGATTAAGCTTGTAATCGTCCTAAACATAATCAACCTCACTCTCCCCCTTTGTCAAACACCGAAAAGGGTCTAGAGGGGTTGTTAAGTTTAAAAATAAATCCTCCCCCTTGTGCTTTTCCGATCCAACTTGCGCCCAGCATAGTCAGAATCAGTGTAGCCAATTAGGTCAAATGACTCGGTACGGGGGTACCAAAGACCAACTCCAATTGTGCCCTTAAGGTATCTCAAAATTCTCTTAACAGTAATTAGATGAGATTCCTTGGCACATACTTGATACCTCGCGCACATACCCACAGCAAAAAGTATATCAGGTCGACTAGCTGTGAGGTATAGCAAACTACCTAACATGCTCCGATATTGAGTTAGGTCAACAGGTTTACCACTCTCATCATATCTAATCTTATGTTTGTAGCCATGGGAGTGGTAACTTCCTTCTAATCACTCATGTTAAATTTTCGGAGCATCTCTTGAGTATACTTCGATTGGTGCACATGGATTCCATCACGAGTTTGCTTGATTTCAAGTCCAAGGAAGAAAGTCAACTCTCCCACTAGACTCATTTCAAATTCACTCTCCATGTGTCCAATAAATTCATTTAAATAGCCCTTGTTGTTGGAGCCGCAAATTATGTCATCGACATACACTTGGGCTACAAATATATTATCACCATCTCTCCTTAGAAATAGTGTAGGGTCTATTTGTCCTCTCACAAAACCTTTTTCAATGAGGAATGTCGATAACCACTCATACCAAGCTCGGGGTGCTTGTTTAAGGCCGTAAAGTGCCTTCTTGAGCTTGAACACGTGGTTTGGGAATTTGGTACTCTCAAACCCCGAAGGTTGTTCGACATAGACCTCTTCTCTTATTAAACCATTTAGAAAGGCCGATTTGACATTCATTTGATAAAGTTTGAAACCACGATGTGCTGCAAATGCAAGCATCAATCGGATGGATTCTAATCGTGCCATGGGAGCATAGGTCTCATTGTAATCAAGGCCTTCAACTTGACTGTAGCCCTTGGCAACTAAGCGTGCCTTGTTTCTTATGATTTCTCCCTTATGGTTCAATTTATTTTTGAAGACCCATTTGGTTCCAATAATGGTGGTCTTCTTGGGTCTAGGGACTAAGTCCCAAACTTGACTTCTTTCGAATTGACCTAGTTCATCTTGCATGGCAATGATCCAATCAGGATTATTTAATGCCTCGTCAATTTTTATAGGTTCAATTTCAGAAATTAGGACAACTTCATTAGCCTCATTCCTGAAGAATGATCTAGTCCTAACCCCATGATGGATGTCTCCAACAATTTGGTCTTGGGGATGACTAGAGGCTAACCTAGTTGTCCTTAGTGTTGGTGGTGTTTCTTGAATGGTGTCACTAGACACAAGCACAGCCTCAGGATCCAGCGGATCTAAAAGTTGTCTAGGCTCACCGTCATCAGACTCATCACCACCATCTACAACATTTGGACTTTCATCCAAACCCAGTTGCTTGAGTTTGAATTGAGCTCCTTCAACATCTTTTGATTGATCATTTACTTTGGGAATCTCCTCAAAAACAACATCAGAAGACTCTTCAACTAATCTAGATTTCTTGTTATAGACTTTGTAAGCTTTGCTGACTAGGGAGTACCCAACCAGTATCCCTTCATCAGCTTTTGCTGTGAACTTTCCAAGATGGTCCTTGGTATTTAGAATGAACACCTTATAGCCAAACACCCTAAGATGTTTAACCGTAGGTGGTTTTCCAAACCAAAGTTCATGAGGAGTCTTCCCTAGAAATCTGTGAATGAGGACTCGATTTTGCACGTAGCAAGCTGTGCTTACAACTTCGGCCCATAAGTACCACAAGTACCCCAGTAATAAGTACTCATTGATCATGCTTCGAGCAGCCTCTTGTAGGACTCGATTCTTCCTCTCTACAACACCATTTTGTTGTGGTGTTCTAGGAGTGGAGAACTCATGCCTATACCCTCTATCTTGACAGAACTCTAAAAATCCTTAATTTTGAAATTCACCTCCATGATCACTCCTAATTATTTTAATTGTTGATGATTTTTCATTTTCAACTCTTCTACAGAATGAAATAAACACATCTAAAGTTTGATCCTTATACTTTAGAAAATAGGTCCATGTATATCTAGTAAAATCATCAATGATAACAAAATAATATCTACTACCATTCAAGGATATGATTGTACTACAATCAAACAAGTCCATGTGAAGTAAATCTAATGTGGTAGATGTACTTACAGCGCTTTTACCTTTATATGTAGATTTTGTTTGCTTACCCATTTGGCATGCATCACAAAGTTTATCTTTTTCATACTTGATGCTCGGTAAGCCACGTACTAATTCCTTGTTGGCCAATTTCTAGATATTCTTCATGTTCACGTGTGCTAGTCTCCGGTGCCAAAGGGTAGACTCATCTTCTCTTGACATGAAACACTTAACAAAAATATTAGTAGCACTTTTAAATGAAACTTGATAAATATTATCTACTCTTGTGTCTACTAGTACCGTGTCAAATGTGTCATGTTGTCTAACTAGACATTGACTTGATTGAAAATCAATTGTGTAACCCGCATCACACAATTGACTGACACTTAGGAGATTAAATGTCTTCCCCTTGACTAGAAGGACATTCTTAATCCTAAGACATTCGGATATTTGAATGTCTCCTATTCCTATAACCTTAAGACTACCATTGTTACCAAAGGAAACATTACCTCTATTTTTTCTTTGAAATGTAGTGAATAAGGATCTATCACCGGTCATGTGTTTGGAGCACCCACTATCAACGAACCAAGTTGATAGATGCTCCCCCTCAATCATAACCTACACAATTCAAAAAATAGAAGATTTAGGTACCCAAATCTTGGGACCTAAAGCACCAACTAAGCAAGATTTAGGCACCCATGCCTTGACCACATTCTTCTGAGTCCTAGGGGTCTTAAGTGGTCTAACATCAGTCCTAGGCATCAAGGAAACAAATGAAGGTTCTTTAGGTCGGTAGCCAATACCGGCCCTATTGTAAACCGCCCTTTGTGCATTTAGAATCATGTCTAGAGTCTTTGAACTAGTTGAGAATTTCTCAAGAACACTCTTGAGTCTCTCAACTTCACTCTTCAAATATTTGTTTTCATCCTCTAACATTTCTACATGTAAATCATCCACATCCTCATCCTTAGAGGATTTCAAATGTTCAACCTCTACTTTTAATGATTTAACTTTATGTTTTGACTTTTTCAATAAATCAGTCAAACATGCAATGGTTCTATAGCATTTATCTAGTTCGGGAGTGATTACCTCTTCATCATCCGAAGATGATGAAGCCGCGTTTGAGGAGTCGGTGGATTCATCACTGCTCTCTTCTCCTTCAATTGCCATGAGTGCCACATGACGTGCACTCTTCTCATCCTTCACCTCTTCAGATGAACTTGAGGAGGATTCATCCCATGTGGCCTTCAAGGCCTTCTTCTTCTTCTTGGATTTCTCCTCCTTCTTCTTGGATTTCTCCTCATTCTTTTTTAGCTTTGGGCATTCACTCTTGAAGTGCCCTTTCTGTTGGATCGAGAGAAACGATAGAGGGGGTGAATATCGTAAAGCGTTCGGATTAAAGTTAGAGTAATTACGCAGCGGAAATTTAAATCAAAACACACGCAAACACCAAGTTTTTTACTTGGTTCGGAGTCGCGGTCGGCTCCTACTCCAAGGCCCACGGTCGTTGACCGTTTACTATGGGCAATTCTATATGTGCGCAAAACAGTTTACAGAGAGATATTACAAAAGTAGTATAGTAAACTTAAAAATAGCTCTTCGTTACCGACGTCCGGTGTAGATTGAATTTTCGGGGGAGAGGGACGTCGTCGGTGCTTGTATCACGAGTTGGGAGGTTTTCGGAGCAGAGCGCAGAAGAAGAAGAGCGTAGGAGCGTTCTTAGAATTGTTGTTCGAAGTCTTGGGGTCGAGGGCCTATTTATAGCCCCTGGGGGCGCCCGGAACGTCGGGGGCGCTCGCCCCCCCCCCCCCCACATGCCAGCTGATCCGAGTTCTTCTCGGTCAGCTCTGATCCATTCAAACTCGGGATCAGATCTTGACTGGGGCACCCGGGACGCTGGGGGCGCCCGGGTTGACCGGGTCAGCTCTTATCCTGTTGGCTACTCGCTCGCTTGCTTCGTTAGCTTGAGCTAGGGGCGCCCGGGACGCTGGGGGCACCCGGGAGCAAGGGGGGCACCCGGGAGCATGGGGGCGCCCCGCCCATAAGCTGCTGAAGCGAACACTTGCTCCATCTTGTTTTGTGTCCTTGGGGGCGCCCGGGACACTCCGGATGCCCTACTCAGCTGCTGCCTCACTCCTTTGAGGCTCTCTGAGCTACAGACACTCGTTCCTTCGGTCCTGCATCCAGGGTTAGTCCAAAATAATATAACACAATAATATGTTAGTTTATACAGCCTTAGCTGTCTTAGTTCTGACATTGGGCATCCAAAATGGAGCCCTAGGTCGAACCGACGCCTACTGTTCCCTCGACGGGGAGCGCGCCCTCACCTACTCCTCTCGGGAGAATGTACCTGATGCCAACCGGCTCCTCTGGTTGGACTTTTGCCCAGCAGTCCTTCACCAGGTGCCTAGCTGTCCTTCGCCGGGTCTTCAGTACCAAGCTGTCCTTCGCCTGGTGCCTAGCTGTCCTTCGCTAGGTCTTTATATCCTGGCATTCCTTCGCCAGGTGCCTAGCAGTCCTTCGCTAGGGCTTTGTATCCTGGCATTCCTTCGCCAGGTGCCTAGCAGTCCTTCGTTAGGGCTTTGTTGTTGGTGCAGGAAGCACCATATCGAACCTTGTTTTGATATTGGCAAAGGATTCAAAGTTAAGTTTGTTTGTGATCTAACAATGTTACTCAAGTGTGCAGAGACAAAGCCCTAGCGAAGGACTGCTAGGCACCTGGCGAAGGACTGCCAGTATCCAAGCCCTAGCGAAGGACTGCTAGGCAACTGGCGAAGGACTGCCAGTATCCAAGCCCTAGCGAAGGACTGCTAGGCAACTGGCGAAGGACTGCCAGTATCCAAGACCTAGCGAAGGACTGCTAGGCGCCAGGAGAAGGACAGCTTGGGACTAAAGCCCTAGCGTAGGAATGCTAGGCACCGGGCGAAGGACAGCTCGGCATCCAAGACCTGACAAAGGACCGTCAGGCAAAAAGTCCAACCAGAGGAACGGTTGGCATTAGGTAAATTCTCCCGAGAGGAGTAGGTGAGGACGCGTTCCCCGTCGAGGGAACAGTAGGCGTCGGTTCGACCTAGGGCTCCATTTGGGAGGCCCAAAGTCAGAATCAAGACAGCTAAGGCTGTATAAAACAACAAATTAATGCTTTATATTGTTTTTGGACTAACCCTGGATGCAGGACCAAAGGAACGTGTGTCTGCAGCTCAGAGAGCCTCAAAGGAGTGAGGCAACAGCTGAGTAGGGCGCCCTGAGTGTCCAAGGCTCCCCCAAGGTGAACAAGAAACAAGTGAAGCAAAAAGGAGCTTCGGCTGACTGCTGGCCGGGGCACCCTCAGCAGCGAGGGCGCCCTCAGCAGCCAGGGCGCCCTCAGCAGCAAAGGCGCCCCGCGCCCATGTCAGCAGAGTCAAACACCCTTATCCAGCCGAGAAGCCAGCGCGGAAAAAGTCAAGCAAGGCGCCCTCAGCGTCCAGGGCGCCCCCAGGGTCAAACCTCATCCCTATTCGGGTGGGATAAAGCTTGACCGAGAGGATTAGGGATCGCTTGACATGTGGCAGGGCGCCCCCGACGTCCAGGGCGCCCTGAGGTGCTATAAATAGCCCCCAACGCCCAAGCTTCTCAACACAACTTCTGAATCAACTCTTCTACGCTCTTCTGCACTCGCGCCTCGCCTCGGAGTCATTCCAACTCGTGCCGACGACGTCCCGCTGCTAAGAAAAAGTTGATCTACCCCGGACATCGGTAAAAGAGCTAATTTAAAGTTTACTGTATTCAATTCTAATTCTGTAATCTTTTGTAAACGACTTTGCGCCTGATATAGAATTGCCCAAAGTAAACGGTCAACGACCGTGGGCCTTGGAGTAGGAGTCGACCCAGGCTCCGAACCAAGTAAAAACGACTGCGTCTCTGTGTTATTATTGTTTCTTATTTTCCGCTGTGCACCTGCTCTTAATTTTCCGAAAAACGAATACCGATATTCACCCCGCCCTCTATCGGTTCTATCGATCCAACAACTGGTATCAGAGCGGGGAAGCTCAAATTTGGTGCAACCACCAATTTGGGAGTTTTTCGGATTTACGAATTTTTTTTTAATTTTATTTATTTTCTTTTTTTAATTAACACCACTCGATCTTTTACGCCTTTTTCAATTTTGAATTCTCATTTTTTCACCATAAGTTAGAATTGTTAAAATAATCAATTTTTGAAAATTTGTCATAAATTTTTTTTATTATTATTTTAATATTTTTCTCGAAATTCGTACTACTTTAATTCGAGAAATTTTTTTTTAAAGATTAAATTCTTACTTTGTCATTATTAATCAGAATTGACAAAATCAACATTTTCAAAAATTTATCATAAATTATTTTTATTATTTTATTATTATTCTGCCTCGAAGGTCGTGCAATATTTTTTTTGGGCTATTTTTTTTCCTCCCGCACTACTAATCCAAGACCAAGTCTTGGTACATTTCTGTTATTTCTTTTGTGTGCAAGGTTTATATTAAATGGCCAACCAAGAGTGTAACAGTGCACGTCCACCACTATTCTCCGGTGAGAACTTCACATTTTGGAGATGTCAAATGGAGTCCCTTCTGAAGGCTCACATGGACTTATGGCAGATCATCTAAATGGGATTCTCGTTTCCTGTAGAAGATGAGTCATCAATTGAGTGGGACAAACTGGATGAACACACCCTCAACCAAATTGAGACCGATGCAAGAGCAACTGCAATCCTACAATGTGGCCTAACCAAGGAGCAATTCGAGCTAGTAGGTCCATGCAGATGTGCTAGAGAAATCTGGGAAAAATTGATTAATCTTCATCAAGAGATCTCAAATGAAGAAGAAGATCAGGTAAGTTATCTTGCCCTTTCGATCCAAGCACAAACAGCCGAGTCAGAGTCTGAACCCGAATCCAAAGTCGAACCTGAATTAGACGACAAATTGACTGAGACGGTAACCGATTTCAAATTCTTTTCAAAATTAGATAATCAAACAGATACTATAATGGTCGAGGAAGGTGTAAATTTTATTGCAGGGAAAACACCTAAAGAACCACCAAAGAAGGAGCTTCAACCAGTACCCGAGTCCGGCTCAAACACAGAATCAGAAGATGAGCCCAGATCTGAGGCGGCAATGATCGAGGGGGAGATTCCCAATAAAGAACCAAAAGGTAAAAGTGTAAATTCAAATTTTAATCATGTAATTTGTTACACATGCAGGGAGAGAGGGCACTACCAAAGTGAGTGTCCTACTCGTAAGATTCGAACGACACCACCGACGGCGACAAAGGAATCAGTTCCAAAAGCACGAAAGCACAAAAGTCGCATCCAATGCTTCAAGTGCCAGGAGTTTGGGCATTACCAAAGTGAATGCACAAATAAAAGAGCTACCAAGAATGCCGGACAAACAATCGACAAAGGTAAATTTACAATATTTGAAAATCCGTTATTTACCTTGAATAATGTGATTGATTCGTGTAAATTAATTAAGGCAAATTTCAGAAAATTGAAACAAGAAAATGATACCCTAAAACATAAGGTCATTAAGTTAGAAAATTTAATTCATAATCTTGCTGATTTCGAAAATCCGGAGTATTACTCCAATTGTGACCTTACTTAGACAAATTGTTTGCTTTAATTGCGTGTTTCTTTTTAATTATTTTTTTTTTCTGTTTTTCTTGCTTAGAAATAGGATTGGCTAGTATAAGGACTGAACCAACTTAACTGAAATTTGAACAACATAGTATTGGGTGGAGGTGAGATGATAGTACGTTAGGGAAGCCATCTTGGCGGAACTAGCCGAAGCTACCGATCCAAGACCCAAACTAGTTAGACCAGAAATTACCAAAAAGTAATTTTGAAGATGAAATTTCACTAAAAGGCTTTGTCTAGGAAAGGGTTGATGATCCAATAAGGCTACGGCCAAAGAAGGCCTTGTGCCTCGCCAACACCTGGAAGCCAATTTTTGAAATTCAAATTCAATTTACTCTTTGTTAAATTCGAATCTAACACAAATTTTTAGTTAATTTTAGATTCAAATATCTCCTTTCAAAATAAATTGGGTTTAAAAATTAATTTAACTTTTCAAAATTAATCATGACATTTTCAAAATAAATCTTTTATTAACATATACATCTCACAAAACAGTTAAGAATATCCTGTTTTGTCACTTAGAAATGGGTGAGATGCTTAGGACCTAAAAGTTGAGTCCAACCCAACCAATTAAATCAATTAAATTCAATTAAATCTTAATTAAATTCAATTAAATTCAATTAAATCTTAATTAAGTCAATTAAATTCAATTAAATCTTAATTAAATCAATTAAATTCAATTAAATCAATTTAAATTCAATCAAATTCAAAATAATTCAAAATAAAATTCAACTTAATTATTCTCAACTAATCATTCTCAAAATTCAACTTAATTACTCTTAATTATTCTCAAATTCACCTTAATTATTCTCAATTAATTATAATCAAAATTCAATTTAATTATTGTTAATCATTTATTAAAATATTTGTCTCACACAACCCATAAGGTTAACATGTTTGACCACGTAGAACTGGATGAGACATCTAGGACCCAAAAACATGAATCACTATCCTTTCAAATAAAAAAAAATATTTTCAAAAGGTATTCAAAATTATCTCCATTTTAACTCTGTTTACTGTGCCCTACTTTTTCAACTCTAACAGTTTTTTTCAAAATATTGAATTTCATGTTAAATATCACAATAGACTTAGTTTAAAGAGAATCTAGGGCTTGGTCTGATTTAGTCATTAAAGTCAACCCTAGTCCTCATAGTCAAACCTGGTCAACACTGAAGTCCCTTAAGGAACTTAGATAAAACACAAACTGTGTCAGATATAGGGGGAGTTGTTTTTTTTAATACTTTTCAAAAAATTAAATTGCTTCTCAAAAACCTTCGTATACTACTATCTGTTTGAAAATTATCATTTCAAAATATTTTTTTTCAAAAACTATTTTCTAAAACGTATCTCCTTGAAAGTTATCATACTCAGAAGGTTATTCAAAATTATTCTTTTGATTTTAATAAACCCTAAAGACACAGAGGAAGGTCTACTTCATGATCTATAAGGACTCCTAGGATGTGTCAAATTTAGGGGGAGTTTGAGTCAAAAGAAGAATTTCTGAAATTTTTTTTGGAAATTATTTATTTTGAAATTGTTAGATAAATTCCTTTGATCTGAACTAAACCCTAAAGACTTAGAGGAAGAATACTTGTGGTCAACAAGCTTCCGAGGACTATATCAAATTTAGGGGGAGGTTAAATTAAATGAATTATTGAACATTTCAAAATAATATGTTTTAATACATTAAGTTTTCAAAATTCTTTTGAAAATACAAGTAATTTGCCTTTAAAAATATGGTTTAGTAAATCATTTTTGAAATACCTTTAGAAGTAATATTTGTTTGAATCTTGAGAATTTTTAGGACACTTAGGAAAATGTCCTTGTAGTTAACAAGGGTTCCTAGGATTGTCTCAGACTAGAAAAGAAATCTAGTCAAGCAAAGTATTATGTTTTCAAAATAACATTAAATTTTTCTCAAAATATTATGTTTAAAAGTACTCATAATCTTCAAAAAGTACTTCTATTTTTCAAAGTATAATGTTTTGAAAAGTACTAATACTTGTAAAGGCAATAGTGTTCTAAGTGCATGAAGTTTCTAAAAGACTTGCCTACAAATATAAAATATTTTTTAAGTGGAGTTTTGTTGATGCAGTTATAAGTTTTGTGCTATACTTTCAAGAATTATGCTAAGCATTTTTATGTTTTCAAAGGCTCTGATACATAAATCTTTTTAAATCTTCTTTCAAAAAATTCCTTATTGATATATGGCTAGGAGAGAGAAAATTTTAAATATTATCTTGTTTTTACTAAGTATTTTTAAGTGCTTTAAAATTGGTTTAAGTATCTTCAAAGTACTTTCAAAACCTCTAAAAGCACTAAGTACATTTATTTTGAAATTATTTCTAAGCAAAATCCTTCTTAGTAAACAAATGTTTCTAAGCAAAAATTCTATGTTTCAGCAAAAACTTATCTATTTAAAGATTTTTCCAAGTAAAAATGGGTTTTAATGCACAAAATATGTTTCAAGAAAATTTCACATTACTTAAAGTTTTTTTGAAAACTATGTTTTTTAAACTCTCTTACTTAAATTTATTAGATACCTTGTTCGCCCATGTATGTTTTTGATATATGTCAAAGGGGGAGGAAAGGTCAAAGTTAAGGGTTAAAGGTCAAAGTTAAGGGTTATAACACAAGTATTCAGGGATTTAGGGGGAGTATAAATTTTTTTTAATCTACACTTATACTGTTCATACTCCATTTCTTAAGTGTTATATGTTTATACTTAACTTTGAATTGTGTTGCCATAAATCAAAAAGGGGGAGATTGTTGGTGCAGGAAGCACCATATCGAACCTTGTTTTGATATTGACAAAGGATTCAAAGTTAAGTGTTGGTGCAGAATGCACCCAAGTCAAACCTGTGTTTTGATAATAGCAACAGAGGTCAAAAGTTAAGTCATATTTGTTTTCTAACAAGTTACTCTAGTGTGCAGTAGCAAAGCCCTAGCGAAGGACTGCTAGGCAACTGGTGAAGGACTGCCAGTATCAAAGCCCTAGCGAAGGATTGCTAGGCAACTGGCGAAGGACTGCCAGTATCAAGCCCTAGCGAAGGACTGCTAGGCACCAGGCGAAGGACAGCCTGGGACTGAAGCCCTAACGAAGGACTGCTAGGCAACTGGCGAAGGACTGCCAGTTTACAAGACCTGACAAAGGACCGTCAGGCAAAAGTCCAACCAGAGGAACGGTTGGCATCAGGTAAATTCTCCCGAGAGGAGTAGGTGAGGATGCATTCCCCGTTGAGGGAACAGTAGGCGTCAGTTCGACCTAGGGCTCCATTTTGGAGACCAAAGTCAGAACCAAGACAGCTAAGACTGTATAATTTAACCACTTAATATATTGTTGTGTTTTGGACTAACCCTGGATGCAGGACCGAAGGAACGTGTGTCTGCAGCTCATAAAAGACTCAAAGGAGAGAGGCAAGGGATGAGTAGGGCGCCCGGAGTGTCTCGGGCGCCTCCAAGGTGCATACAAAACAAAACAAAGAAAAAAAGGGTTCGAACAGTTGCTGAGCAGGGCGCCCCCGTGCTCCCGGGCGCCCCCGCTGCTCCCGGGTGCCCCCAGCGTCCCAGGCGCCCCCATGCGCATACCTCGAACCAAAAGCCTTCGAAGCCAGAAGATAAGATTTGACCCGGTCAACCCGGGCGCCCCGAGCGCTCCGGGCGCCCCGGTCAAAGCGGATCCCGAGGATAAGGGGATCAGACGCTGACCGAGATCGAACCGGATCGAAAGCCATGTGGGGGGCGCCCTCGACATCCCGGGCGCCCCCAGGCCCTATATAAAGGGCCCTCGACCAAGGCTTCAAGGCATCAACTCTCTCAACGCCTCAAAGCTCTTCTACGCTCATGCCTTGCTCCAGAAACATTCCAACTCGAGCCGACGACGTCCCGCTGCCCCGAAAAAGTCAATCCACTCCGGACGTCGGTAACGAAGAGCGCAATTCTTTATTATTATTTTAGTGCACTTACTTTGTAACTAAATTCTGTAACCTATTATTACGCTTCATATAGAATTGCCCAAAGTAAACGGTCAACGACCGTGGGCCTTGGAGTAGGAGTCGACATAGGCTTCGAACCAAGTAAAATCGACTGTGTCTCTGTGTTGTGTTTTTCTTTTCAACTTCCGCTGTGCAATTTCTTTTAGTTTTAAAATCCGAACGATTACCGATATTCACCCCCCCCTCTATCGGTTCTCTCGATCCAACAAGTGGTATCAGAGCGGGGAAGTTCAAACTTGGTGCAACCACCAGTTTGAAAATTTTTTCGGATTTTTTTTATTATTCGAATTTTTTTTCATAAAATTATTTTATCCTTATCCCGCACTACTAATCCAAGACCTAGTCTTGGGAAATTTGTTCCTTTTTTTCTTAGTTTCTTATTTACAGATCAAATGGCCATGCAAGAGGGTTTTAGCACCGCCAGACCTCCACTCTTTAGTGGAGAAGACTTTTCCTACTGGAAAAGCCGTATGGAGGTCCACCTGAAAACTCAGGTGGACATGTGGATTATCATCCAGTCCGGACTGGAGATACCCAAGAATGCTGATGGACTTCCTCAAAGCTACACCGAATGGGACAACTCCCTAAAACGCAAGATAGAAGCCGACGCAAAAGCTACTCAGACTCTTCAATGCGGATTGACGAAAGAAGAGCTGAACCGCGTGGGCCCCTTTAACAGTGCGAAGGAGCTCTGGGCAAAATTGATCGAGCTGCACGAAGGAACGTCAGATACCAGGATCAGCAAAAGGGATCTGCTCCTGAACAAGTTGTACACCATCAAGATGGCCGACAACGAATCAGCAGCCCAGCTCCACGCACGAATCCAAGAGTTGATGAACGGTCTCCACACAATAGGTCACAAGGTTGAAAACCGTGACTTAATAAGGTATGCTCTAAACGCCTTCCCTAGAAACACCTTGTGGGCATCTATGGTAGATGCATACAAGGTCTCAAGGGATCTTTCAAAAATAAAATTCGACGAGTTGTTTTCCGAACTTGAACTACACGAACAAACTAACACCAATGTGGTCGAGAAAGTTATTGCTTTTCTTGCAGGTAAGACTGGAAGGAAAACAAAGAAGAAGCCTGAACCTGAACCCGAGTCTAACTCAGACTCAGATTCAGAAGAAGAAGAAGAAGATCAAACTAAGCTGGTCCGGCTAGCCCGAAGCTACTACAAGGAGCTGAAGAACCGAACCAACAAACGGAAAACTGATCGAAGAAAAGACGAACCAGCTGAACCCACAAACAAGCCCAATGTGACTTGTTACGAGTGCAAGAAAAAGGGCCACTACAAGTCAGAGTGTCCTAACCTAAAGGAGACTAAAAAGACGAGAAGAAAGAAAGCGCTTCAAGCAACCTGGGACGAGTCTTCCTCAGAAGAAGAAGAAGAAGCACCCCAGTCCAACCTCCAAGCTCTAACCGCCTCAGATAAAGTCGAGACTGAGTCAGAATCAGAACAGGACGACGGCGAGCTGACCTTCACAGAAGACGTTGAAATTAAGGTAACTGGTTTTAATAGATCTCAATTAAGTGAATTAATTTCATTTCTTTCTCGGGATTTGGCAAAAGCCAAACTCCGAGTCGAGTCCCTCCGACAGGAAGTAAAACTCCTGAAAGAGGGAGCTGACTCTAAACCCTTTACCGAGAAGGTTCAGGAAGGAACCCCTACTCAAGTTGAAAAACTTGAGAAGGAGAACTCCTCCCTGAAAATTCAGGTTAAGGATCTTAGATCAGCTTTAGAACGATTTACATCTGGTTCCAAGGGTCTTGACATGATCCTTGGAAAATAGAAATCAGTTCTAAATCGATCCGGACTGGGCTATAGAACTAAATCCCGGCAAAGATCTTACTTTGCTGTACTGAATCAGTCCAGAGGTAAAATTCAGGCATGGGTACCTAAACTATACCTGAACAAACCGACTGGATCAAATCAGTATTGGATCCCCAAGGACAAGATTCACATCTTGCTTAACCATCACCGTGGCTTTAGTCCAGGGGGAGCCAAACTGAAAACTATATTCATTATTAGATAAAATTGTTATTCTTGATTGCAATATAATTGTTTGCTTGTATATTTAATTTCTGCAATTTACCATGCTTAGACTTAGGCTAGTTTAAGGACTAAACAAACTTAGCTGAAACTTGATAACATAGTATTGGGTGGAGGTAAGATGATAGTACGTTAGGGAAGCCAATTTGGCAGAACTAGCCGAAGCTACCGATCCAAGACCCAAACTAGTTAGACCAGAAATTTTTCAAAGAATTTTTTGAAAATGAAATTTCATTAAAAGGCTTTGTCAAGGAAAGGGTGGATGATCCTATAAGGCTACGGCCAAAGAAGGCCTAGTGCCTCACCAAGACCTGGAAGCCAATTTTTGAAATTCAAATTCAAATTTTCTTTGTCAAATTCGAATCTAACACAAAACTTCAGTTATTTGTAGATCTAAACATCTTTTCAAAAATTTCAAAATTAATTAAGTTTTCAAAATTTAATTGTTTTCAAAATTATTTAAGTTTTCAAGACTCAATTAATTTTTTAAAATTAATTAAGCTTTCAAAATTTAATTGTTTCCAAAATTAATCAAAATTTTCAAAACAGTCTTAACTATCAAAACCTGTCTCACGAAACCTATAAGGCTAACGTGATTGAAAACCCTAGATTTTGGGTGAGACAGACTAGGCAGTGAAACTCAATTTAAGCTATTCCTGACTCTAATTGGATCCAAATCAAGAAAACTCTTTATGTGTAGGAACATAAAGATTTGGACCAATGGATGTTGGATAGCGGTTGCTCCAGACACATGACTGGAGATAAATTGAAGTTCACCAAGCTCAAGATCAAAAACCTAGGCTCAGTGGCATTTGGCAATAATGCTACACTCAAGGTAATTGTGTCAGGTAATATTGAACTTAAATCCGATTTCATTATTAAGAAAGTCCTATTGGTTGAAAACATTAATTTTAACTTGCTTAGCATCAGTCAGTTATGTGATTCTGGTTACATAGTTACTTTTAACAATTCTAACTGCCTAATTAGAAATGTACAAAACTCAGAAATCATGCTTAAGGGCACTAGAAAAAACAATGTATACACTATAAACCTTCCCCTGGTACCCAAATGTATGTTAACACAATTAGAACAATCAAACCTCTGGCATAGGAGATTAGGTCATACTAATCTGAGAACTATCTCAAAAATTACCCAACTTGGCTTAATCAAAGGTATTCCCAAAATTAAAAATAATGAAAACCTAATATGTGAATCTTGTAATCAAGGTAAACAAACCAAATCCAATCACAAACTAATCCAATCTGACTTAACTCAAACTACACTTGAACTCCTACACCTTGATCTGTTTGATTCACATGGAGCCAAGTCACTAAGCGGGAACCGATACTGCTTAGTAATAGTTGATGATTACTCTAGGTTTACCTGGGTTAGGTTCCTAAAACCAAAGATGAAACCCTAAACCTATTTAATGAATTTTGTAAACTAATTGAAAATCAAAACGACACTAAAATTAAAAGGCTTAGGAGTGATCACGGGGGAGAGTTTGAAAATCAACGATTCGAGGAATTCTGTAAGGTAAATGGGTACCTACATGAATTTTCATGTCCTAGAACCCCCCAACAAAATGGGATAGTCGAGCGAAGGAATAGAACATTACAAGAAGCCGCTAGGGCTATGCTCAACGAATTTAATCTAGTAAACCAATTTTGGGCAGAAGCGATTAGTACAGCTTGTTATGTCCAAAATAGGGTTTTGAATAACAAGCGACACAACAAAACCCCCTATGAAATGTACTACCATAGACTCCCAAACCTACACTACCTAAGGGTCTTTGGATGCAAAGTCCATATCCTAAACACCAAAGACTATTTAGGAAAATTTCAATCCAAATCAAACCTAGGTATCTTCCTAGGATACTCAACCACAAGTAGAGCCTATAGAGTTTACAACAAACAAACTAAGAAAATTGAAGAAACAACAAACTTAATTTTTGATGAAGAAATCAACTCAACATCTAATAATCCAGATTTAACTTCATCAAACTCTGACCAAGAAAATAATGAACAAACTATTGAACCCTTAATTGAACCCTTAAACGAACTAACCATTGAACCAATTAATGAGTCAACTGAACCAAGTATTGAACCAACAAATGAACCAGCCCAAAGAGTCGAATCAAATAGTGAACCAAACCGACCAGCCGGACCTGAGGCTGAACCAAGCTCTAGAAGAACCAAGAAACCCAGACTTAGTCACCCAACCGATCAAATTGTGGGTGATCCAACTCTAGGAGTCAGGACTAGATCCTCCTATAGAAACCTTAGTCAAATAGCAATGATATCGAAAATAGAACCCAAAACTATTGATGAAGCCCTACCTGACCCTGATTGGATCATAGCTATGCAAGAAGAATTAGCCCAATTTGAGAGGAACCAAGTCTGGGAACTAGTGCCTAAACCTGAAGGCAAATCCATCATAGATACTAAGTGGGTCTTTAGGAATAAGCTAAATGATCAAGGAGAAATAGTTAGAAATAAAGCCCGCTTAGTAGCAAAGGGTTTCAGCCAAGTAGAGGGATTAGACTATGATGAAACATATGCCCCAGTAGCTAGACTTGAGTCCATTAGAATATTGTTAGCCTTTGCATCTCATAAAGGATTTAAATTATATCAAATGGATGTAAAGTCAGCATTTTTAAATGGATTCATTAAAGAAGAAGTCTATGTAGGACAACCCCCAGGGTTTGAGGAATTAGACAAACCTAACCACATTTACAAACTAACCAAAGCGTTATATGGGCTAAAACAAGCACCTAGGGCCTGGTATGAGCGGTTATCAACCTATTTAACCTCTAAAGAATTTAAACAAGGCCAAATTGACTCAACATTATTTATTAAAACCCTAGGAAAAGATATATTTATTGTCCAAATTTACGTAGATGACATAATCTTTGGATCCACCAACACCAACTTCCTAAAAGAATTTGTCAAGATAATGGAAGATGAATTTAAAATGAGCTTAGTTGGTGAGCTTACCTTTTTCCTAGGACTACAAATCAAACAAACTAGGGATGGTAACTACGTTCATCAATTCAAATATGCTAAAGATTTAATAAAGAAATTTAAAACGGATAACTCTAAAAGCATAAGTACCCCTATGGCCACCAATGTAAAAATAGATAGTGACCCTGATGGTAAACCAGTAGACCTTAAACTCTATAGGAGTATGATAGGTAGCCTACTGTACCTTACAGCCAGTAGACCTGATATTCTCTTTGCTGTAGGGATGTGTGCTAGATACCAAACCTGTGCTAAGAAAACGCACTTAGCAGCCCTAAAAAGAATACTAAGATATGTAAAGGGCACCCTAAATGTAGGGATTTGGTATCCTAGGACCTCGACTTTTAATTTGATAGGATACTCAGATTCTGACTATGCTGGCTGTAAATTAGATAGAAAGAGCACAAGTGGAAGCTGCCAACTGTTAGGTCAATGTCTAGTTAGTTGGTGCAGCAGAAAACAACACTGTGTAGCTCTATCCACAACTGAAGCTGAGTATGTGGCCTTAGGAGAGTGTGTTGCTCAACTTTTATGGATGATGCACACACTTAAGGATTTCCAGCTCAACTACACCCAAACTCAAGTATTTATTGACAATATAAGTTCAATTAATTTAACTAAGAACCCAATCCAACACTCCAGAACCAAACATATAGAAGTCAAACATCATTTTGTAAGAGACCATGTAGCCAGGGGTGAAATAGTACTTAAGCATATTGACTCTAAATCCAACTTAGCTGATATATTCACAAAACCCTTACCTAAATCTGAGTTCAACTCACTAAGAAGGCAGTTAGGATTGTGCTCTGTAGAATAGATTAATTTTTTTTGCGTTACTTGATTTAAAATTTTTTTTAAAAAACTATTTTACTTAATTTAAAAATCAGTTTTTATTGTTCGACTTAGTTTTATTTTTATTTCAAAACTACCCCCTTTAAAAATTAGGGCTTTTTCGAAAATGGACTTAGCCTAGGCCCTAACCCTAGAACTGCATGCACCTATAGACTTAGAAGCCAGCATCTCACAAGCACCTTAGGGTACTTTTGATTGATAACCTAGAAAGGGTTGAGATGCTTAGGCCTTTGCCTTAATTCAAGATGCTTTAAGTCAGTGCATCTGCAGTAATTGGGGCACTAAATACAACTTAAACAGCAATCAAGTTAAGTGTCAAGCTTAGAAAATCTAACTTGAACAGAAACACTTAACTTGACTAACCCTAGCAAAAACTACTGTTTCTAACAGTTAGTAAGTAGCTAATTGGGTTAGACACGTCCCTACAAGAGAAAATTGACTGATTTAGTTTAAGTCTAATTATGAATTGGTTCAGTACAGCAAAATCTTATTTATGCAATCATATTTCAGCTATATTTATCTTGTTTTTGATATATGGCAAAGGGGGAGAGATAGGAAAGGAAAGAAAAAATTAATTTTACTTTTTCAAAAAGGGTCCTTTATTTAAAAAGGTTTCAAAAATTTACTTATTCTTTATTCAAAAGTTTTTTTTCCTTTATTTAAAAAAAAAGAGCTTTCAAAAATTTACTTATCCTTTATTCAAAAGTTTTTTTCTTTATTTAAAAAAAAAGAGCTTTCAAAAATTTACTTATCCTTTATTCAAAAAGCTTAAACTTTTCAAAATTTACTAAAGTACTTAATTTCTTAAAGCTTTCAAATTTTTTTACTCAAGCTTTCAAAATTTTGCTAAGTACTCTAGTTTCAAA
>JAGFNQ010008136.1:0-32845 GCA_024364735.1 Boesenbergia rotunda | reverse complement strand
CTTTTCAATCATTTTGGCCTTTTTTCTTCCTTCTCTTATTTTGTTCTTTGGGCTTCCTCTTAGAGCCTTTTCTTTGAGGAACCAACTAACAGTACCGTCTTCTGATCCTACTTTACAGAACTCTACAGTCTTCAGCAGGTTAAGCAACTCAGGAATGGTAGTCTCCAGTTTGTTCATCCGATAGTTCATCACAAACTGTGAGTAACTCTTGGGCAAACAATGCAGAATTAAGTCAATACTTAGTTCATGATCCATTGCAAATCCGAGTGTGCCTAGTCGCTCAATGTACCCCAACATCTTCAACACAAACTGTGAAACAGAAGTGCCTTCCTGCATCTTAGAGGTGAAGAGGAGTCTGGAGACCTCAAACCTTTCGGATCTCGCCTGCTCGTCAAACAACTCATGAAGATGGAAGACGATGGTATGAGCATCCATATGCTCATGCTGCTTTTGTAGCTCAGGTACCATAGCGGCCAGCATGATGCAACTCGCAAGTTCAGAATCGGCCACATGTTTCTGATAGGCCACTAACTGGTCTGGAGTTGCATCTTCAGGAGGATGGTTGGGAAGTTGTTCTTCAAGGACATAAGCAAGCTTTTCTGCCTTGAGGACTATCCTCAGGTTTCGAAGCCAGTCCATGAAGTTTGGCCAGTCAGCTTATTGGTGTCCAAAATGAACGCAAATTCAAGAAGACATGATCAGGTATTATCCTAGAAATACAAATTGAGGTTATGTGATGAGAATGATAAAGAATGCATCAATATACATTAATTAAATCCTATTTATTTTTCGAATTGAATAACCCTTTTTATCAATTCGGGAGATCATAGGAACATCTCCAAATAGGTTGATATCCAACCATAGATAAGAACAACCATGGCTAGAGTCCATCAAGTTATTCTTAGCTATGAAGGTAGGTAATTATACCGATTACATATTATACATATGTAACTATCACTATTATGCTATCAACTAATTGAATGTTTGCATAAATCATTGGTTGTTAACTCATTAACAAGTATGCAACAATATACATAGCACCCAACTGCACCTCTCTTTACATCGACCTTGGCTGTGGCACAACAAATCGATGCTCCAAGCTTAAGGCTGACCCATTAATCAAGAAATAGTTTTAATATGGTTGGAGCTCATTCAACCGTTTAGTCAGGCTTGGATGTGTCCAACAACCAAAACTAAGGATTGACCTCTGACTCCAACTATATTAATCATAAACTAATTCCATGGTTTGAACATGTTGAGGTTCAAGCCGGGCATGGATGTGTCCATCAACCCAAACGAGAAACAAAACTCCGGTTCTAACCATATTAATGGAAGGTGTTGGCCTTAATATTTTGTAAGGGGTTTTGGGTCTCATCTTTTTCTTTTATACACATTCATGACATATAATTATGTCATGTTCTAACGATTTCCTTAATAAAGTATGTATGTGACTTAATTTATCAAGTCTCATTAATTGAATTAGGAACCGGATTTCCTAATTCTAATTTCATACTTTATTCAAGGAATTGTTTTGGGAAACAATTTCCTGAATTATCATAATCAATTTCGGAAATAATATGTTTAAGACTTTGATTTCTCTAAATCAAATCTTATTAAATTAAGAGACAGATTCCCTTAATTCAACCACATATTATTTTCATGAAAATCTTATTTAAGGAAATATACTCTATAGGAAACAATTTTCCTAATTAATTTTGGAGACAATAATATGTAAGAGCATCACATCATAAATCAAATAAGGAAATTATCGTTTGAGAATCACCTCAAAAATTTCCAAGATTTGATCACATATTTTATTTATGGAAAATTAATATCAATAACTTAATTTAGACGGCTCCCCGAGGCTCAATCCAAAATAAGCATTTGATAGTTTAAATTTAATTTAGGATATTTAATTATAACAACTAACTTTAAATTGGGCGGCTCCCCGAGGCTCAATCCATAATAAAGAATTTTATAAATAATTTAATTTCAATTATAAATTTAAATGCCAATTAATATTGCCATAATTTGTCTAGACTTTCTTGAAAGAAAGTGCCCAAAATTGTGAAGTTTTCAAAATAAAAGGTTTTCAGAATAATTGTAAGTTTCTGGTATAAAGAAAACTTACGTTTTTCCAAAATTGGAAAATTTCCAAAAGAGAAAATTTCAAAATTGGAAAGTTTCCAAAAATGGAATGTTTTCACAATTATCATAAAATTTCAGAAACAGAGATATTTCAAAAGTTTGTGAAATTTCATGAGGATTTCCAAACTTTGAAACTCCTAAATCGAAAATTTACCATAATTGGAAAGTTTCCATAATTGGAAAATTTTCCAAAATTGAGATCATGACAAAGCTTTCCACAAAACAATTATATGATTATGTCGAACACAAACCTCGGCTCTGATACCACTGTTGGGACCGGGTGCATGTTGACATGGATGCGGATTCGTAATTTTAAAATTAATTACGTGCAACGGAAGGTTTAGCATAAATAATTACTCTAAATCATTTAACCACACATCTAAGCATGCAATTTTATCTTGTGTAGACATGATCATATATTTAAAATTTTGTAGAAACATAAACTAATTTACGTATTACCTCGCGTAACTCGAAGGAAGGGATGAGATCCAATCGTAAGCGTCCCTTGGAAGCTCCGCCTCTATTCGCATCCACGCCGAGTATCTTCGGGATTACTTCGCAAAGCCACGAGTTTCGTGTTCTCGAGAACTACTAGATTCTCCGAAAACGCGACGAGAAAAACCAAGAGAGAAGTCAAAAGACTAACCACAAAAGGATGGCCGGCTGGTGCACCTTCTTGGGATTGGTTGGCGCACGGCAAGAAGGGGAGAAGAGAAGGAGAGAAAGAGAGGAAGAGAGCCTATGCCTTCGTCTCTTCGATTTTCACCCAAGCCTTGCCTTGGGTCCTTTATAGTGGCCTCTCAACCATCAAGCCTCTCAAATATGGAATAACTTATTCCATCATGCCAAGTTTGATTTTATATCATGATTGAAATCATATTTTAATTCATGATAAAAATCAATCAAGTCTCTTCTCTCTTATGGAATAAATTTTCTTATCATGGTAAATCAATCCATGATTGATTTTATAAAATAAACCAATCCAATGTTCATTTTAATTTCCATGAAAAATAAACCAAATCATGATTTATTATATAAAAATTTATATCATCCATAATTTTATAAAATAAACCACACTTGGTTTATTTTATAAATTGAACCAAAAACTTGGTTCTCTCCCTTTGTTGTGGCCGGCCAAGCAAAGAGGATAGAGACCCTCTTTGGCCGGCCCATCCAAGCCAAGCCCCAATAAATTAAACTTATTTAATTCATCTATTAAGTCTTCAAAAGACTTTAGCCATTTTACGCTTCCGATGCGTCTCTGAAAAATTCAGATTCGACTTATCGTTTGGCTCAACCAAACTTAATCTCTCTTGATTGGAAAATCTAATTTTCAACTCGTTTTAAATCCCTCGGATTACTCATAGTGCGTGTGACTAAATAGGCTTTCGATTTATGTTGGCCGTCTATAATTAATCAATTATAGAACGATCATGAGTGGCACCTAGTAGTACATCATGATCCCTAATTAATCGAAAGATCAACGGTTGACCTCAGAAACAATTCTGAAACCCTTCAGCAGCTATAATGAATCGTGCCCCATTCCCATCACCATCTTATACCCACTTGGTTCAGGACATGGTCTATGTGTGTCAGTCCCCACAATGCTGACTACGTCACACCTAGCCCAAGTAACGTTTTCTTGTCCTACGGATTCTAATTACTCACATGTATTTAAGAGATTCATACTCTGAACATGTCATGCTCTGGACAGAGGCTTCGAGTAACAATCCGACGATAGGCCTCGGGTATACATCTCCTCGCAAGGAGTAGTGAATCTTTTGTAGGTTGTTCAAACATCTTCGGGCACTTCGGCTTATACCCAATCATCCTGGGTCCACACCTCCTTGGAGATGCTTGCTTAAGATGTCAAAGTATAAGTCTCCATGACCAAGATGACTTGAACACCGCAAGTCAAAGGAACATCGCACTTAAGCTGCAGTAAGAACTTCACTGACATATCTATATGTAGACTACCATATGAAGTTTTACAGCCAGTCACTCCAATGAACTAGTTCCCTTAACTAGCATTCATGTTTATCTCCGGACATCTCAATGTCACCAGCCAGTGAGAATCAACTGATTAGAGAATAACTCATGCTAGTCTCAACAGAATTGATAGTGTCTGTATTTATCAATTCATCGACTAGGGACAATTTCAATACTTCACAATTGCACATGTAGAGATAATCACTAGTTGTGAATTCATCACAAATTCTCTCATGCTGTGAATTGTATTGCGGACATTCAGTAAATGAGTTTAAGATCTCAATCAAATACACAAACATGTATACTCAAATAGTGAATATTAATTTATTAAAATAAATGATTACAATAATAAGGCGATTACCTTAGGACACTTCTCTCATATCACTAACACACGCAAACCTCCAGCTTGCCTCCATGTCATTCTTCACCTGAAGACATCAACCAAGTCCATGTGTACCTGTACACCTGCACACTCATGTACACATATTAGTCCAACAACAAACCCTAACTTAACCATATTAACCACACACATCAAAACCTATGATCCTCCAGATCATCTTAGGGGCGATTGCCCCAACAATCTCCCCCGTTTTGATGTGTGGCAATATGTTAAGTTAGGTAAACATAGCAACAATAGCAATAGAAATAGAAATAGCAATTGAAAATCAAAGCATAACAAACAAGAGGCAACCTCTCCTTAACCAATGCTTTCTCCCAATTTTCAATTCTGATAGCCAACACCACGTTAAGTTATTCCCAACTTAACAATTAACACAAGTTAAGTTCTCCCAACTTAACACCCAAGTTTCATAAACCAACCACAGTTACGTTTCAACCCAAACCTAACTTAACACCCAAGTTCTCCCCCTTTGACACTATCAAAAAGATTGCCCCAAGCAATCCTACCCCTGGTGCGAAATAGAACTTACCAGATTTCTGAAAAACCCCTCAGAAATCACCAAAATACCTTCTGCCCAAACCACCAGTCGACTAATACGCCAGTTTCTGATTTTTCAGTCGAATTTCAGAAACCCCTAGAATATTTCAGAAAATTTCAAAAACTGTAAAATTTTACAAACACGTTTGTTAGGATATACTCTATCCTAGAAAAATATAGTTTCATGAAAAATAACAAACATGCTTAACTTTTTGTACAAACCTAAAAATCCTTAAAAATTGGCACTTTTGTATCAACTTTGAATTCCATATCTAATTCTATGTGTTTGCCAACTCTAACCCTTATCATTTGACACATAGAATGGCAACCAATTCTTCCCTTTTTCATATATATTTTTCATTTTGACAAAAGCTCCCCCTCGTTATCTCATAACCCGATGATCATGAAAAATCCTTCCTCATGCCCTTTATCTATAGAAATCTTGTTCATTCAATACAATCAATAAATTTAGGCAAGACAATCAATATAAAATTTCAAAACACATCATGAAAGCATAGATAAAGATTTTAACTTAAAGACCATAGCATACCCTTTAATAACACTCTATAACTTTCAACCCATAAAGGCAACAATAATTTATGACATAAAATTTGATACGACAATATTAATTCATAACATAAAATGAAAAGATGATCAAATAGTTCATACATAAAGACATAAATAGTCATATGGCCCGTGGCCCTAAACCAGTTAAGTTTTTACAATCATCAAAACAAAGCGTTTGAGAGATATAGGATAATATCAAATAGAACTCTCTCAACACACAAGTCATCAAAGAACATCTACATCATATCGTCATCGCCTGGAGGAGGAGGAGGTGGGGCCTGATGAGTCAGATGTAACTGCCGGAGCATCTCGTACATCTCGTCCTGCCGACTCCGAAACCCCTGCAACTCCCCCTGAATGGTCTCCTGGAAGCTTAGCTGCTGCTGCTGATAAGTCTGGAGGTCCTCCCGGATGCCGTGAACATCAGCTCGGAGCTGGGAGAACTCCGCGCATATAACCCCCGCAGTTGGCTCCTCATCCGAGCTGGAGGCCTCCGGACACTACCTCCATACAAACTCCCCCTACCGACACACAATACCTGCCAAGGACAGTTGGCGTGTGCCAATCTAGTCGTAGTCCTTGGACAGGTGCCGGACCTGACCGCTAGTCACATGGATACCAAACCATAACTGAAAGAACTCGATCAGAACGTGGCAGAAAGGCATGTAGATTTTCCCATTGACACTCTGGGAAAAATGACAGATGGAGGTGAACACATGTAGGGAGACATCAATATCTAATCTCCTCTCCAGGGCGTACATCATCACCAGATGAGGCAGTCTGATCCTAGCCCTTCCCTTGGTGACAATGGGTTGAAGACACTCTAAAACAATCTTATACAACACATGACTAAACGGGCTCATAGGTTTAGCATCAAAGATGCGCTCTGACTCATGCCGATGCCTCCTAAAATAGTGCATATGAATTTGATCTATGGTGACATCAGGATATGTAAATGTCTCAACAACAGTAAGAAAATAGGTGTTCATATTATTTGACGGCCTACACTCAAAAAATCTAGCTAAAACCATGGTGGAGAAAGGAATGGGAACTCCGGCTACCCTAGACTCATAAAGGTTATTTTCAGAATCAACGCAAGTTATGTTTGCGTAAAACTCTTTACACAGGTCAATGTTAATGTCATGTTGGCAATAAACTAGTTGTTCTATCCCAAAGTATGTAATCATCTCGGTTATTTGTGGGGATTTTTCTTGGAAGAAGGCTCTATTCAAATATCGACAACTCATTGGCACAAATTCATTCTCCTCAAACCTTTTCTTACACTCTAAGGACCTAAACCTAGACTCTCCCGTGGCTTCCTGACCTTGGTGGGATGAACCCTCACCTCTTGGCCTTTTAGAGACTGCCCTAATATGCAATATACACATGCATGCATACCAAACATCCCCCCAAAGGAAAGAAAACATGCACAAATTGTCACATTAGTTCTAAAACATAGTTTAAGTGAAAAACATAACCGTAAACAGGGATACCTTTTTGCTAATCGCTTCATGATGATAATGAGGAGAGATTGGCTTGAAAAGATGAGTTTTCACTAACCCTAGGAGTAGATCCGAGGTAGAGGAAGGCTTAGGGTAGGATTTTAGGGCTTAGGAGAGGCTTAGAACGAGAGAGGGTCTCGAGAGAAGAAGAAATCGCCGGGGGTGGCACGCCAAAACCCTAGGTTTTGGCTGCCCACGCGCGGTCTGACCCTTATAAAATCCTGCATATCAGTCGACTGCCAGGAGGGCAGTCGACTGCGAAAACATACAGAGGGTTTCTTACTCTAGGACCAGTCGACTGCCCCTGGGGCAGTCAACTGGTAAAACACTCAGAACCTTTCTTACTCTAGACCAGTCGACTGCCAAGAGGGCAGCCAAATCCAGTTCTCCAGTCGACTGATACTGAAAAACCAGTTCTCCAGTCCTAAATTCAGAAATGTCTAACTAATTTCACAAATCTCTAAAAAATCTGAAATTTCATGGAGAGATTTGTGGATCCTATATCTACTTGGAAAAAATATGTTTTCAATCAAAACTATTGCGAATCCCAAGATTGGTACAAACTTTAAAGTTATCAAAATTTGGTCATTTAAACTCAACTAAAAGTTCTAATTTGAACCTCTTCTTAATGCTTCTTCCCATACTTATTCATATATATTAATAGCATCAACTTATATGGTGTTTACCCATTAAAACCAATTTCTCTCAATTATAATCCCATTTTCAATCTTTTCTCCATAAATCTTCCTTTTAGTGTGCCAATTTCCTAGGATTAAGGCTAACCTTAGCCTTCTAAATCTTTTGGCACATTTTATAGCCCATCTAGTCTCCTAGGAGAAAACCACCTGAGATCCATTGACCATGGATCCCATTTTGGCTTCTAGAGCTCTTCCTTGAGCTCCTAGCCCTAGGTAACTCATCTACAAATGCAAGACCACACCGGTTCTCTTCCAGTGCTTCTTGACCTTCCACTACTACTTTCTTAAACCTATAGAAATTTTTCTTGGTCAATTCCTTTTCTTTTCCTTTGAATGACTTTTTTTTGCCATTTTTGATCTTTTCTCTACCATAGTTATAGGGCATCCTTGAATATACCATTCTACTAACATTTTCCCTCCTAGAGTGGTATCATAGACCCGACCTACCATTTCTATGGTTTTGATCCTTTGGTATCACATTCAATCCCTTGGATCCTCTAATGACTCTATCTAGGTTCTTCTCTAACTTATCAAGTTTTGCTTTCAAAACTTGATTTTCCTTTTCTAACTTCCTAACCTTAGAATCATCATGCCTATTTTGATCATTTCTAGATCTACTTATTTTCCTAGGCATATGTCTCCCTTTCTTAGGGTTGATGCCTTGATCCTTAGTTCTAGAGATCCTAGATTGGTCATGAAACATAAAATTTTTGATGTTTTGGCATGCAATAGTTTTCCTATTCCTATCATGATATTTAAATCCAAAATTACATCTAGGCAAGCAATTATTAACATTTCTAGCATTCATGGAAGAATTTGAAGCATAAGTAAAGTTAAGGATTACCTCCCTTATCCTTGGGGCTCCCCCTTCATGTGAGCTCCTTTTCCTTTCTTTTTTCTCCCATCTTCTAAGATGCTCCATCTTTTTAAGCTCTCCTTTCCTTGGACATTGAGTGTGGTAATATCCTAGCTCCCCGCAAGTATAGCAGCTAATGTGCTTCTTTTCTTTTCTTTCCCTACAACCCACATTAGTTTTTAAATTAATGGACTTGGGTTTAGAGAATACCTCCTTCTTACCTAGTGGATACTTGTCCTTGTAGTGCCCCTTTTTGTTGCATCCAAAGCATGTGATATGTTCTTTTGATTTAGCTTTGGTGGCGGTTGGAGCTTTTTCTTGTTCTTGTGCGGATGAGGGTCTCTCCTCCCCCTCAATTCTTGAAGTTGATACTTCCTCTTCTTCTCTTGAGGAAGTTGATGATTCTTCACTAAATTTTGCCACCTCACTTGATGAGGTCGACACTTTTTACCCCTCTTGGTCTTCTTGGCCCATTGAAGTCACTTCTATTTTCTCTTCCACTATTAGAGTTTGTGTAGGGTTCTCATGACACTTTTCTAAATTGTTCCACAACTCATATGTGTTTTTATATGTCCCTACACCACTCAAAATATTGTTAGGCAAAACATTAACTAATATACCCATTACCTTGTCATTTGCCCTAGCTTGTTCTTGTTGCTCCTTAGTCCAATATCTAGGGCGAAGTTCTTTCTGTGCTTGTCCTTAGGGATTTCGAAGGGTTCCTCTATTGTCATCACACACTCCCAATCCATTCCTAGCCACATCTTCATCCTTGCTCTCCAATAGGCAAAATCTTCATAGTCATAGGGCGGTGGAATGTAGATATCTTCCCCGAATTTGTCTTCCATTTTTCTTCCCTCTAGCTTTTGCTCTTCTTGGTGGTTAGTCCAATCAAGAGCGGTCCTTCGCTTTGATACCACTTGTTAGATCGATTTGGTGCGCTAGAGGGGGTGAATAGCGATTCTTCGAACTCTTCTCCCTATGTTGTTAGTTGCGCAAGCGGAAATACAATAAAACTATAAACTAACAACATGAACAATGCCAATAAACCAGATTTACTTGGTATATACCCCTAAGGGTGACTAATCCAAGAATCCGTCGGTGGATCACTCCCCGGATAATCTTCGGCTAGCCCTTGTCGCTCCTTGTGGGTGGAGAAACCTTGCCACAATCACTTTGATAATATCTGACCACCAGAGACTACTAACAAACCTTAACCAGCTCGTTTCGTCAAGAGAGAAAGGCCTGAAACGAGCTCCTTTAAATAGGGCTCGAGTTTGTTCAGGCCGCTCCCAGTCGACTGGTCCCACCCAGATTCGACCGTTACACCCAACGTTCGAATCTGCCAGTTGTTCCATCCGTCACGAGTCTGGTCCCTTAACTAAGCCTATGGTTACTCTCCCCGAGTACATTTCACTCTACACTCGAACCCTCTCACTTAGTTCCCGAGTACAACGACTCACACTAGGACCCTCACAACCTGGTCGACTCTTCACCAGTAGCCTAGACTGTTGCCTTCATGCTCTCTTCATCTTCGACCCTCGTCCCTCGAATGCACACGCAAGCCTCCAGCTTGCCTCCATGCCATCCTTCACGTACGGCTCAAAGTCCGCGTCCCTCAGCTCATCGTCCCTGCTATCTACGGTCACTCGGATGCGCACGCAAGCCTTCAGCTTGCCTTCATGTCATCCTTCACCTAAAGATATCAACCAAGTCCATGTGTCCCTACACACTCATGTACACATATTAGTCTAACAACAAACCCTAACTTAACCATATTGACCACACACATCAAAACTCATGATCTTCCCGATCATCTTAGGGTCAATTGCCCCAACAGTTACATCCAAAATCGAGTTTTAATTCATATATTTTTAGAAAAGACACTTTTTGAATTGTGGAATGGGAAAATTCCTCAAATTCACTATTTTAGAGTGTTTGGTTGCAAGGTCTATATTTTAAACACTATGGATGACCTAAGAAAATTTGAGTCTAAGGCAGATGTGGAGATTTTAGTTGGATACTCATCCACTAGTAGAGGATATAGAGTATATAACAAGAGAACTAAATTGATTGAGGAATCATCCAATGTAGATTTTGATGAGTCTACTAGTACTTACACTAGGAAATCCTCCATTGACAAAGATATAAGAGTAAATCAAAATCTTCCCCAAGCAATCCAAGACTTATATTTATGGGGTATTAATCAAGGGGATGAAGAAATGCATCGGATGATGAAAGAGACAATAATGAAGTAGATGAGCCCACAATCCCTAGGACCTTAAGGCACCATCAAGATCATCCTATCAACTAAATAGTTGGAGATGTTGAACAAGGAGTAAGGACTAGATCCTATTTTAGAGAGCATGCTAGTCAAATTGCTTTAATATTACAACTAGAGCCAAAGTCTATTGATGAAGTCTTAGTTGATGCGGATTGGATTCTAGCAATGCATGAAGAGTTAAACCAATTTGAAAGAAGTAAAGTATATGAATTAGTTCCAAGGCCCAATGATAGTACAATTGTCATAACAAGATGGGTCTTTAGGAACAAATTGGATGATCAAGGGAGAGTTACAAGGAACAAGGCTAGATTGGTAGCTAGGGGTTTCAACCAAGTTGAGGGGCTTGACTATGATGAAACTTATGCTCTCGTAGCTAGATTAGAGTCCATCCAGATTTTGTTAGGATATGTCGCTCACATGGGATTTAAACTTCATCAAATGGATGTGAAATCGATATTTCTTAATGGGTTTATTAAGGAGGAAGTATATGTAGAACAACCACCCGATTTTGAAAACATAGACTACCCTAATCATGTTTATAAATTGAGGAAAACCTTATATGGATTGATACAAGCTCCCCGAGCATGGTATGAAAGGCTTTCATCTTTCTTAGTTTCCAAGGGGTTTAGAAGGGGAACAATTGATCCAACTCTATTTCTTAAGTCTAAGGATAAGGACATTTTTGTAATCCAAGTTTATGTTGATGACATCATTTTTGGGTCAACAAATAATGAACTTCTTCATAAATTTATCAAGCATATGGAAAATGAGTTTGAAATGAGTCTTGTTGGGGAGTTGATTTTTTTTTTAGGATTGCAAGTCAAACAAACAAATGAAGGAACTCATGTTTATGAAACAAAGTATTCTAGGGAAATTATCAAGAAATTTAGATTAGAAAATGCTAAGGTAGCATCTACTCCCATTGGAACAAATGTGAAGATGGATAGTGATCATGAGGGGAAGGTAGTGTAGGACCAGTGCCGTCAATAGAGGGGGGGTGAATATCGACCGTAAATCTTTCTTGCGGAAATCGTAAACTTTTTGAATCTTCATTCTAGACTCAGAGCGTTAGTGCAGCGGAAAATAAACAGAAAGAATAAAAGCAATACAACGGACACGCTGGATTTATTTACTCGGTTTTCGACCCCCCAGGGTCAGTACATCCAAGGCCTATGTACTCAGCGTGAGTCCACTATTGGTCTCCTTTCCAGAATTTCTGGAGGTGGAGAAAACCCGTCTTACATTTGATAATTACAAGCACAAATATAGAAAATTAAATACAGAATAATAAAAAGCAACCCGAACAGAACAAGGTTTGAAGCTCGGCCGATCTGGACCTCCGAAGTGTCGTGCACTTCCTCCTGGAGCCTCCCGGTCGTAGAGCCTCGTCTTTAGCACTTTGTCATCGGTCAGAATGCTCAGAATCATTCTGGAAAGTTGTGTTTGAAGCTGAGGGGTCGAGGCCCCTTTTATAGGCTTCATACGGGCGCCTGTGATGATGGGAGCGCCCCTATGGACTCGGTCAAATCTTATCCCCGCGTCGAACTCATCGCAGCTGATAAAACCTTTGACCAGGGTGCCTTGGACCTCCCGGGTGCCTAAATAAAAGCTTATCTCTTCTTCGAACTCGAAACAGCAAATACAGCTTTCAACTTGGGCGCATGTATCATCCCGGGCGCCTGAATGGAAGCTTGTTCTTCCTTCCTTCATGTTAACTGGTTTTTATTCTTTGAGCTAGGTGCCCCTATTGATGGGGGCGCTTGAATGATGTTGGGCGCCCCCATCAATAGGGGCGCCTAGCTTCAAGGCTTCCAGCTGCCTTCTGCGTGATTTCCCTGTTTTGTCTTCCATTCTTGGTACCTGCAAGATACACAAATACAAAGAAAATATACACACAATATTAGCCTTAAGGACTTGGTTCTGACTTCAGATTTCCACGAAACCCTAGGTCGAACCAACGCAAGTTCCCACCCCCGAGAACGCGCCTTTCACCTACTCCCTTTAGGAGAGGGTTGTCGCCCAGTCCTTCGGGTGGACTTTTGCTTAGCTTCCGATACTCTCGGATCTCGAGACGTCCGAACCCTGACCCGTCTCTACTTCTGTCCTTAGTCATCGCTCAGCTAAGTTGCTCAGTCCCTCGAACCAAGACTTCGTGCCCAAACCCTAAGTCCAGGACTTCGGTGCCTAACTTCACTCATCAGGACTTTTGCCTAGCTTCACTCACCAGGACTTATTGCCCAGCTTTACTCACCAGGTCTTTGGTGCCCAACCCTCGACCAGGACTTCTTGCCAAATCCTCGACCAGGACTTTGTGCCCACCTTCCGAGCAGGTCTTCGGTGCCTAGCCCTTTGCCAGGACTTAGTGCCCAATCCATGATCAGAACTTAGTGCCCAATTCTTCGAACCAGGACTTATTGCCTAGGTTTACTAGGACTTTGGTTCATTTTGTTACTCTTCTCTTAACTCTCCTTCTCTTGTTCAATGTATCATTGACTTCAGTATTTTTCAAACATTAAAACACTTAGAGGAGGACATCATTGATGCAACTTGCACTAACAAGTAGTTGATCCAAATCAATATAGGAGCATGATCGGTAGTTTGTTGTATCTCACCGCTAGTAGACCGGATATACTATTTGCGGTAGACATGTGTGCAAGGTATCAATCTTGTGCCAAAGAGTCTCATTTAGTTAGTAGTAAAAAGGATATTAAGATATATTAAGGGCACTCTTAATGTCGATCTTTGGTACCCTAGAACTTCAAGTATTGATTTATTTGGGTACACCGACTCCGATTATGCGGGTTACAAATTGGATAGAGAGAGTACAAGTGGTGGGCATCAATTTCTTGGATCATCTCTAGTTAGTTGGAGTAGTAGAAAATAACCATGTGTTGCCTTTTCAACAACCAAGATCGAATATGTAGCAATGGGTGGTTGTGTAACTCAATTACTTTGGATCATGCACACCTTAGAGGATTATAAGTTTCATTACTCCAAGGTCAAAGTCTTCTATGATAATGTGAGCACTATTTATTTGACCAAAAATCCAATGCATCACTTTAGGACAAAACACATTGAAGTGAAGCATCACTTCATTAGGGATCATGTGGCAAGGGTTAACATTAAATTACATTATGTTGAATCAAAGTCCAACCTTGCCAACATATTTACCAAGCCTTTACTCGAAGCGGAATTCACATCTCTAAGAAGAGGACTTGGTATGTATTTTGTAGAAATGTAAAGTTGGCCTTGGGGTAATGCAAAAATAAGGTAGTGCTTGAGATAAGATGATACAAATAACTCACTTATGCTTATGACATATTGTTGGGTTGTTAGAGGTATCACATTATTGAAAATAGACCAACTATAGGAAAAATAAATATTTAATTAATGGGAATCTTGCCTATAGATCATAGTTGGACATTTCAAATAATTTGAAAATATTTCTGTGTTTTATTTACTGTGGCATGAGTTAGAAAAACACATGATTTCAAAACTATGATGTAAGTTTGATACAAAGTTAAATGTTTTCAAAGAATTTGAGATTTAGTCAAACAGTCAAACATGTTTAGATTTTTCATGAAAATATATTTTTCTCTGATAGAGTACATCATAAGAAACATGTTTGTAAAATTTCATGATTTTCCGAATTTTATGGAATTGTTTATGGATTTCTGAATTTCAACTCAGAAGCTGAAATGTTCAGGATGATAAGTATCAGTCGACTGCCCCTGGGGGCAGCCGACTGATCCTTCTGTGGATTTGAAGTTCAAAGGTACAAGTCAACTGATAACTATCTCAGTCGACTAGTCCTTCTAATTTCTGATTTCTGGGAGTTTTTCAGAAAAAGAAAAGTATTCATATCTGTTGTCAATGGTTAATATTGCTTGGAGCAATCCTTTTGATGGTGTCAAAGGGGGAGAATTGGGAGGTTTAAGTTAGTTTTGTAATTTAACATGTGGAAAATTGAAAATTATGTGGAGGGCATAGGTTAAGGGGGAGGATGCATGTTTATGCTTCTTACTATGTCTTTAATTTTCAATTATTATTATACCTAACTTAAGCATATTGTCACACATCAAACAGGGGGAGATTATTGGGGCAATCAACTCAAGTATAATCAAGTGGATCATGGGTTTTGATGTGTATGTGTAAATATGATTAAGTTAGGTTATCATGTTGGTTTGATATGTGTGTTTGAGTCATGTAGGATTTAGTGAATCACACATGAAGTATGCATCCGAGGGGCGAAAGCCAAAGGGAGAGGACTTCAAGGGAAAGCCGAGGAAGTAGACTTCAAGGGCATACACGAAGGATGGCATGGAGGCAAGCTGTAGGCTTGTGTGCGTATCCGAGGGACGAAAGCCAAGGAAGAGAACTTCAAGGGGCGAACCAAGGGAGTGGACTTCAAGGCATACGCGAAGGGTGGTCTTCGAAGTGAGTGTAAGTCAAAGTGTAAGTTGGGCAGTCGACTGCCCTTGGGCTAGTCGACTGCCAGAACTCACAGAAAGATCTGTCGACTGGTCCAGGACCAGTCGACTGATCAGTTCAAAAAAACTAGTCGTTGACTAGCGACTAGCAAGGACCAGTCGACTGGCGTCGGGACTGGACTGTTTTAAGAACAGTTCTCTCCTCTATTTAAGAAGAAGTTTTGAGCATAATAGGGTTACGATTCTGAAGTGTAAAATTCTATTCTAAGTGCTCAAAGTCTCATTCTCTTCCTCCTACTTTATTTTTCATCTTGTACAAGAGGAAGGGAAGATCTTGTGAAGGTTTCTCCACCTTGAAGGAGAAGTTCATAGTGGAGCTTGTGCGTGTGGTGTGGATCCTTGGATTAGTCACCTCTTGGAGGTGGATACCAAGTAAATCAGGGAGTTAGAATTGGTTTTCATTGTTTGTTTTATCTTTTGATTTTGTTATTGTGCTTTAGCTAACATCTTTGTAGACAAAATTGAAAAGTAGCTATTCACCCCCTCTAGCTAGAATGCCAAGGTCCCAACAAATACTTATCTCACAAAATATGCAATCGATATAAAACATGCTCTTGGTCAAAGAATGCTTGCTTTTAGACATATGTACTGAAAATGTTATACTAACATGAATATGTTCATGAATACACTTGTAACAAATGCTTGCATTTGAAATCTTTGCTTGAAATGAAAAATGCTTAACATGCTAGAACAAATGCTTGCTTTTGAAAACTTGAAACTTTTACATTCTTATACTTCAAAATAATAAACATCCTTTCTTGGGCCCGACATAGTACCAATGCGCGCATCCCTAATAGGTTTCGGGGTAGATAGCCATCGAACCTTACTAGAGCGTCTACTAGGCTTGCCTAGATCTTGTGGGTCTTGGCCCGGTACATGTCAAAGAGACCTTGGTCTTTTAAAGTAATATACTTAAACTTGTACTCCTGCTTGTATTTAAAATGCATAATTTAGCATATCTTTTGCACTTAAAAGTAATGTTCCCAAAACATATTTTGAAACACATCAAGACCTTGGTCTTGTACTTATATAAAAGCTTAGTCCTAAAACTCGTTCTAGGACTTAGTAAGACCTCGGTCTTACTCAGAACTTTTATCGAATACTTTGCGTGTCATAATCCCAAAACTTGTTTTGGGGCAAATCAAGACCTTAGTCTTGCTATACTAAGATCACAAACACCAAAAAGACTTAGAATCATATTTAGAAATCATTCGAGAACTACTTTTACTACAAGTGAGTAATCTACTTACATCCTTATGCTTAGAACTCACTATACCGAGCGTAGGATCCTCTTCCTTGCGCGATTCGCCAACCCTTTGGACTAGGAGGGAAACCCTAGTTCCTCTTGACAAGAACCCTAGTCTCCATTATCTTTGTTTTTCGGCAAGGAAGAAGGAGGATGAGAAAACCCTTGATTTTCTCTCCTTCCTATCCTTTATATACTAAGTGGAAGTTGAAGCTGTTGGATCGATAGAACCGATAGAGGGGGGGTGAATATCGGTATTCATTTTTCGGAAAATTAAGAGCAGGTGCATAGCGGAAAATAAGAAACAATAATAACACAGAGACGCAGTCGTTTTTACTTGGTTCGGAGCCTGGGTCGACTCCTACTCCAAGGCCCACGGTCGTTGACCGTTTACTTTGGGCAATTCTATATCAGGCGCAAATTCGTTTACAAAAGATTACAGAATTTAGAATTAAGTACAGTAAACTTTTAAAAGAGCTCTTTTACCGACGTCCGGGGTAGATTGACTTTTTCTGAGCAGCGGGACGTCGTCGGCACGAGTTGGAATGACTCCGAGGCAAGGTGCGAGTGCAGAAGAGCGTAGAAGAGTTGATTCAGAAGTTGTGTTCAAGCTTGGGGTCGAGGGGTGCTATTTATAGCACCTAGGGGTGCCCTGGATGTCAGGGGCGCCCTACCACGTGTCACGCGATCCCTAATCCTCTCGGTCAAGCTCTATCCCACTCGAATAGGGATTAGGTTTGACCCTGAGGGCACCCTGGTCACTGAGGGCGCCTTGCTTGACTTTTTCCGCGCTGGCTTCTCGGCTGGATAAGGGCGATTGACTTCGCTGACATGGGCGCGGGGCGCCGTTGCTGCTGAGGGCGCCCTGGCTGCTGAAGGCACCCTGGCTGCTGAGGGTGCCTTGGCCAGTAGTCAGCCGAAGCTCCTTCTTGCTTCACTTGTTTCTTGTTCACCTTGGGGGCGCCCTAGACACTCAGGGCGCCCTACTCAGCTGCTGCCTCGCTCCTTTGAGGCTCTCTGAGCTGTAGACACACGTTCCTTTGGTCCTACATCCAAGGTTAGTCCGAAAACAATATAAAGCATTTATTTGTTAGTTTATACAGCCTTAGCTGTCTTGGTTCTGACTTTGGTCTCCAAAATGGAGCCCTAGGTCGAACCGACGCCTACTGTTCCCTCGACGGGGAACGCGTCCTCACCTACTCCTCTCGGGAGAATTTACCTGATGCCAACCGCTCCTTTGGTTGGACTTTTGCCTGACGGTCCTTTGTCAGGTCTTGGATGCCGAGCTGCCCTTCGCTCGGTGCCTAGCATTCCTTCGCTAGGGCTTCAGACCCAGGCTGCCCTTCGCCTGGCGCCTAGCAGTCCTTTGCTAGGGCTTTTGACTCTGGCATTCCTTCGCCAGTGCCTAGCAGTCCTTCGCTAGGGCTTTTTACCCTGGCATTCCTTCGCCAGTGCCTAGCAGTCCTTCGCTAGGGCTTTTTACCCTGGCATTCCTTCGCCAGTACCTAGCAGTCCTTCGCTAGTACTTCTCCTGCACACTAGAGTAACTTGTCAGACAACAAGTAAGACTTAACTTTTGACCTATGTTGCCATTATCAAAACACAGGTTTGACTTGGGTGCATTCTGCACTAACAATCTCCCCCTTTTTGATTTATGGCAACCCTAGTTCAAAAAGTTAAATTAAGCAAGCATGAAAAAGGTTTAAATTTTGTTCCCTCCCCCTAGATTTTTCAAAAATTCGTGGGGTAAAAAAATTTTACTTATACTTTAAAAACTTAAGTTTTAGGTACTTAGAAATCTTTTAATAACTTAAGTTAAAAGTACATAGGAGAGTTTTTGAAGCATGATTTTAGAGTACTTAAAAAATTTAAAGCTTTAAGTTTTAATGTACTCAAAAGTTTTGAAGGTGTTAGCTTAAGTACTTAGTAGGCTTTGAAATACTTTAGTATATTAAGTACTTAAAAATTTTGAAAATTTAAGTACTTAAAGTACATTTGGAAAACTTAAGTACTTAAAAATTTTTTAAAAAACTAAGTACTTAGTAACATTGTACTTATACAGTTTTGAGAAACTTGAGCTTAAAGTACTTATAGAAAAAAAATTTTGACAAGCTTAAGTTAAAACATTTTGAAAGGCTAAGTTAAAACATTTTGAAAGGCTTGAGCACTTAGCAAAATTTTGAGGGCTTAAGTAAAAATTTGAGAGTTTTAAGAACTTAAGTACTTTATAAAAAACTTAAGTAATTTTGAAAGACCTAAGTACTTAGCAACATTGTACTTATACAGTTTTGAAAAACTTCAGCTTAAAGTACTTATAGGGAAAAAAAAATTTTTGCCAAGCTTAAGTTAGAAAATTATAAGGAAAAAAAATTTTGAATTTTTTTTGAAACCTTTTAGAATAAATTTTGCTCTTTCCTTTCCTATCTCTCCCCCTTTGCCATATATCAAAAACAGATAAATATAGCAGAAATAAGATTGCAACAAGTAAGATTTTGCTGTACTGAATCAATTCCTAATTTAGACATAAATTAACTCAGTCAATTTTCTCTGTAGGGACCTGTCTAACCCATTTAGCTATTTACTAACTGTTAGAAACAGTAGTTTTTGCTAGGGTTAGTCAAGTTAAGTGCTTCTGTTCAAGTTAGATTTTCTAAGCTTGACACTTAACTTGATTGCTGTGAAAGTTATATTTAGTGCCCCAATTACTGCAGATGCACTGACTTAAAGCATCTTGAATTAAGGCAAAGACCTAAGCATCTCAACCCTTTCTAGGTTATCAATCAAAAGTACCCTAAGGTGCTTGTGAGATGCTGGCTTCTAAGTCTATAGGTGCATGCAGTTCTAGGGTTAGGGCCTAGGCTAAGTCCATTTTCGAAAAAGCCCTAGTTTTGAAAGGGGGTAGTTTTGAAAAAATAAAACTAAGTCGAAAATGAAAACTGATTTTAAAATTAAGTAAAGTAGTTTTTCAAATTCTATTTTTAGAAAAAATTTTAAATCAAGTAGAAAAAAAATGAAGTTAGTCTATTCTATAGAGCACAATCCTAACTGCCTTCTTAGTGAGCTGAACTCATATTCAGGTAAGGGTTTTGTGAATATATCAGCTAAGTTGGATTTTGAGTCTATATGGTGAAGTACTATCTCACCCCTGGCTACATGGTCTCTTACAAAATGATGTTTGACTTCTATGTGTTTGGTTCTGGAGTGTTGGATTGGGTTCTTAGTTAAATTAATTGAACTTATATTGTCAATAAATACTTGAGTTTGGGTGTAGTTGAGCTGGAAGTCCTTAAGTGTGTGCATCATCCATAAAAGTTGAGCAACACACTCTCCTAAGGCCACATACTCAGCTTCAGTTGTGGATAGAGCTACACAGTGTTGTTTTCTGCTGCACCAACTTACTAAGCTATTTCCTAACAATTGGCAGCTTCCACTTGTGCTTTTTCTATCTAATTTGCAACCAGCATAGTCAGAGTCCGAGTATCCTGACAGATTGAAGGTTGAGGTTCTAGGATACCAAATCCCTACATTTAGGGTGCCCTTTATATATCTTAGTATTCTTTTTAGGGCTGCTAAGCGCGTTTCCTTAGCACATGTTTGGTATCTAGCACACATCCCTATAGCAAAAAGAATATCAGGTCTGCTGGCTGTAAGGTACAGTAGGCTACCTATCATACTCCTATAGAGTTTAGGGTCCACTGGTTTACCATCAGGGTCACTATCTATTTTTATATTAGTAGCCATGGGGGTACTTATGCTTTTAGAGTTATCCATTTTAAATTTCTTTATTAACTCTTTAGCATATTCGAATTGATGAACGTAGTTACCATCCCTAGTTTGTTTGATTTGTAGTCCTAGGAAAAAGGTAAGCTCACCAACTAAGCTCATTTCAAATTCATCTTCCATTATCTTGACAAATTCTTTTAGGAAGTTGGTGTTGGTGGATCCAAAGATTATGTCATCTACGTAAATTTGGGCAATAAATATATCATTTTCTAGGGTTTTAATGAATAAAGTTGAGTCAATTTGGCCTTGTTTGAATTCTTTAGTAGTTAAGTAAGTTGATAATCGTTCATACCAAGCCCTAGGTGCTTGTTTTAACCCATATAGAGCTTTAGTTAGTTTGTAAACATGGTTAGGTTTGTCTAAGTCCTCAAACCCTGGGGGTTGTCCTACATAAACTTCTTCTTTAATGAATCCATTTAAAAAGGCTGACTTTACATCCATTTAATATAATTTAAATCCTTTGTGGGATGCAAAGGCTAACAACATTCTAATAGACTCATGTCTAGCTACTGGGGCATATGTTTCATCGTAGTCTAATCCTTCTACTTGGCTGAATCCTTTGGCTACTAAGCGGGCTTTATTTCTGACTATTTCTCCTTGGTCATTTAACTTATTCGTAAAGACCCACTTAGTATCTATGATGGATTTGCCTTCAGGTTTAGGCACTAGTTCCCAGACTTGGTTCCTCTCAAATTGGGCTAATTCTTCTTGCATAGCTATGATCCAATCAGGGTCAGGTAGGGCTTCATCTATGGTTTTGGGTTCTATTTTCGATATCATAGCTATTTGACTAAGGTTTCTATAGGAGGATCTAGTCCTGACTCCTAGAGTTGGATCACCCACAATTTGATCGGTTGGGTGACTGAGTCTGGGTTTCTTGGTTCTCCTAGAGCTTGGTTCAGCCTCAGGTCCGGCTGGTCGGTTTGGTTTGACTCTTTGGACTGGTTCATTTGTTGGTTCGATACTTGGTTCAGTTGACTCATTAATTGGTTCAATGTTTAGTTCGTTTAAGGGTTCAATTAAGGGTTCAATAGTTTGTTCATTATTTTCTTGGTCAGAGTTTGATGAAGTTAAATCTGGATTATTAGATGTTGAGTTGATTTCTTCATCAAAAATTAAGTTTGTTGTTTCTTCAATTTTCTTTGTTTGTTTGTTATAAACTCTATAGGCTCTACTTGTGGTTGAGTATCCTAGAAAGATACCTGGGTTTGACTTGGACTGAAATTTTCCTAAATAGTCTTTAGTGTTTAGGATATGGACTTTGCATCCAAAGACCCTTAGGTAGTGTAGGTTTGGGAGTCTATGGTAGTACAGTTCATAGGGGGTTTTGTTGTGTCGCTTGTTAATCAAAACCCTATTTTGGATATAACAAGCCGTACTAATCGCTTCTGCCCAAAATTGGTTTGCTAGATTAAATTCGTTGAGCATGGCCCTAGCGGCTTCTTGTAATGTTCGATTCCTTCGCTCGACTATCCCATTTTGTTGGGGGGTTCTAGGACATGAAAATTCATGTAAGTACCCATTTACTTTACAGAATTCCTCGAATCGTTGATTTTCAAATTCTCCCCCGTGATCACTTCTAAGTCTTTTAATTTTAGTATCATTTTGATTTTCAATTAGTTTACAGAATTCATTAAATAGGTTTAGGGTTTCATCTTTGGTTTTTAGAAACCTAACCCAGGTAAACCTAGAGTAATCATCAACTATTACTAAGCAGTATCGGTTCCCGCTTAGTGACTTGGCTCCATGTGAATCAAACAGGTCAAGGTGTAGGAGCTCAAGTGTAGTTTGAGTTAAATCAGATTGGGTTAGTTTGTGATTGGATTTGGTTTGTTTACCTTGTTTACAAGATTCACATATTAGGTTTTCATTATTTTTAATTCTGGGAATACCTTTGATTAAGACAAGTTGGGTAATTTTTGAGATTGTTCTCAGATTTGTATGACCTAATCTCCTATGCCAGAGGTTTGATTGTTCTAATTGTGTTAACATACATTTGGGTATAAGGGGAAGGTTTATAGTGTATACATTGTTTTTCCTAGTGCCTTTAAGCATGATTTCTGAGTCTTGTACATTTTTAATCAGGCAGTTAGAATTGTTAAAAGTAACTATATAACCAGAATCACACAATTGACTTATGCTAAGCAAGTTAAAATTAAAGTTTTCAACCAATAGAACCTTCTTGATAATGAAATCGGATTTAAGTTCAATATTACCTGACCCAATTACCTTGAGTGTAGCATTATTGTCGAATGCCACTGAGCCTAGGTTTTTGAACTTGAGCTTGGTGAACTTCAATTTATCTCCAGTCATGTGTCTGGGGCAACCGCTATCCAACATCCATTGGTCCAAATCTTTATGTTCCTACACATAAAGAGTTTTCTTGATTTGGATCCAATTAGAGTCAGGAATAGCTTAAATTGAGTTTCACTGCCTAGTCTGTCTCACCCAAATCTAGGGTTTTCAATCACGTTAGTCTTATAGGTTTCGTGAGACAGGTTTTAAGGTTATTTTGAAAATTTTGATTAATTTTGAAAACAATTTAAATTTTGAGAACTTAATTAATTTTGAAAGTAATTAAATTTTGAAAACTTAATTAATTTTGAAATTCTTGAAAAGATGTTCAAATCTATAAATAACTGAAATTTTATGTTAGATTCGAATTTGACAAAAAAAATAATTTGAATTTGAATTTCAAAAATTAGCTTCCAGGTCTTGGCGAGGCACTATGCCTTCTTTGGCCGTAGCCTTATGGGATCATTCACCCTTTCCTTGACAAAGCCTTTTAATGAAATTTCATTTTCAAAAATTCTTTGAAAAATTTCTGGTCTAACTAGTTTAGGTTTTGGATCGGTAGCTTCGGCTAGTTCCGCCAAATTGGCTTCCCTAACGTACTATCATCTCACCTCCACCCAATACTATGTTGTCAAGTTTCAGCTAAGTTTGTTCAGTCCTTAAACTAGCCTAAGTCTAAGCATGGTAAATTGCAGAAATTAAATAAACAAGCAAACAATCATATTGCAAGCAAATATCTTATTTAACAATAAATATAGTTTTCAGTATGGCTCCCCCTGGACTAAAGCCACGGTAATGATTAGGCAAGATGTGAATCTTGTCCTTGGGGATCCAATAGTGATTTGATCCAGTCGGTTTGTTCAGGTATAGTTTGGGTACCCATGCCTGAATTTTACCTCTGGACTTATTCAGTACAGCAAAGTACGATCTTTGCCGAGATTTGGTTCTATAGCTCAGTCCGGATCGATTTAGAACTGATTTCTGTTTTCCAAGGATCATGTCAAGACCCTTGCAACCAGATGTAAATCGTTCTAATGCTGATCTAAGATCCTTAACCTGAGTTTTCAGGGAGGAGTTCTCCTTTTCAAGTTTTTCAACTTGAGTAGGAGTTCTTTCCTGAACCTTCTCGGTTAAGGGTTTAGAGTCAGCTCCCTCTTTCAGGAGTTTTACTTCCTGTCGGAGGGATTCGACTCGGAGTTTGGCTTTTGCCAAATCTCGAGAAAGAAATGAAATTAATTCAATTAATTGACATCTATTGAAACCAGTTACCTTAATTTCGCCATCTTTTGTAAAAGTCAGCTCGCCGTCATCCTATTCTGATTCTGACTCGGCTTCGACTTCTTCTGAGGCGGTCAGAGCTAGGAGGTTGGACTAGGGTGCCACTTCTTCTTCTGAGGAAGATGTTAGTGATATGAGAGAAGTGTCCTAAGGCAATCGCCTTATGATTGTAAACATTTATTTAATAAATGAAAATTCACTATTTGAGTATACATATTTGTGTATTTGATTGGGATCTTAAACTCATTTACTGAATGTACGAAATACAATTCACAACATGAGAGAATTTGTGATGGAATCATAACTAGTGATTATCTCTACATGTGCAATTGTGAAGTATTGAAAATATCCCTAGTCGATGAATTGATAAATACGGACACTATCAATTATGTTGAGACTAGCATGGGTTATTCTCTAATCAGCTGATTCTCACTGGATGGTGACATTGGGATGTCCGGAGATAAACATGAATGCTAATTAAGGGAACTAGTTCATTGGAGTGACTGGCTGTAAAACTTCACATGGTAGTCTATATATAGACATGTCAGTGAAGTTCTTACTGCAGCTTAAGTGCGATGTTCCTTTGACTTGCGGTGTTCAAGTCATCTTGGTCATGGAGACTTATACTTTAACATCTTAAGCAAGCATCTCCAAGGAGGTGTGGACCCAGGATGGTTGGGTATAAGCCGAAGTGCCCGAAGATGTTTGAACAGCCTACAAAGGATTCACCACTCCTTGCGAGGAGATGTATACCCAAGGCCTATCGTCGGATTGTTACTCAAAGCCTCTGGCCAGAGCATGACATGTTTAGAGAATGAGTCTCTTAAATACATGAGAGTAATTAGAAATCCAAAGGACGAGAGAACATTACTTGGGCTAGGTGTGACATAGTCAGCCTAGTGGGGACTGACACACACAGACCATGTCCTGAACCAAGTGGGTATAAGATGGTGAAGGGAATGAGGCACGATTCATTAGAGCTACTGAAGGGTTTCAGAATTACTTCTGAGGTCAACCGTTGATCTTTCGATTAATTGGGGATCATGATGTACTACTAGGTGTCACTCATGATCGTTCTATAATTGGTTAATTATAGACGGCCAACATAAATCGAAAGCCTATTTAGTCACACGCACTACGAGTAATCCGAGGGATTTAAAACGAGTTGAAAATTAGATTTTCCGATCAAGAGAAATAAGTCGAATCTGAATTAATCAGAGGCGCAACGGAAGCTTAAAATGGCTAAGTCTTTTGAAGGCTTATTGGGCGAATTAAATGAGTTTAATTTCCGAGGAGAAGGGCTTGGTGTGGCCGGCCAAAGAGGGTGCCCACCCTCTTTGGTTTAGCCGGCCACAATAAAGGGAGAAACCAATTTATTTGGTTTAAATAATAAAATAAATCAAGTGCGATTTGTTTTATAAAATTATGGATAAGTAAATTAATTTATATAAAAAGATTTATATAAATAAATTTATATAAAGAGATTTATTTTCATGGAAATTAAAATAAACCTTGGATTGGTTTATTTTATTTTATAAAATCAATTATGAATTGATTTTTCCATGATAAGAAAAATTTATATAATAAATTTATTCTTTTTTATGGAAATTAAAATGAACCATGGATTGGTTTATTTTATTTTATAAAATCAATTATGAATTGATTTTTCCATGACAAGAAAAAATTTATATAATAAATTTATTCCTTTTATGGAGATTAAAATAAACTTTAAATGGTTTATTTTTATTTTATAAAATCAATTATGAATTGATTTTTCCATGATAAGAAAAATTTATACAAATTTTATTCCATAATTAAAAGGAGAGATGTATTTGTTTTATTATAAAGTTAGTTATAATAAAACTTTGCATAACGGAATAATTCATAAGAAAAATTATAAGATAAATTCCTTATGAAAATTTATTCCGTTAATTCCGTTAAAAGGGAGACTTGGCAATGGAGAGGCTACTATATAAAGGAACCAAAGGCAAGCCTTGAATTCCAACAATTAATCAAGAGATTGAGAAGCTCTCTCCCTCTCCCTTATTCTCTCTCTCTCTCTCTCTAGGGCCGGCGCCCACCCCTTCTCTCTCTAGGGCCGGCGCCCCTTTCTCCCTCTAGGGCCGGTGCCACCTCCCTAGCCGTGAGCCATCACCAAGACGAAGCGGGTTGCGTCTCCTTCCTCCCTTCGCGGAATTTCAATTCCGTTACTTGGTGGTTAGTTTCTATATCTCTCTCTTGATATTCTAGTTGTGTCTTTGGAGAATCTAGTAGTTCTCGTCGACACAAAACTCGTGGCTTTGCGAAGTCATCCCGAAGAGAACTTGGCGTGGACGCGAATAGAGGCGGAGCTTCCAAGGGACGCTACGGTTGGATCTCGTCCCTTACTTCGAGTTACGCGAGGTACTAAGTAAATTAGTTTACTTTTTCACAAAATTTTAATTTATGATCATGTCCACACATCATAAGGTCGCATGCTAGATACATGGTTAAAAATAATTTGAGAAATTATTTATGCTAATTCTTCCGCTGCACGTAAATATTTTAAAATTTACGAACCCATATCCTTGTCAACATGCACCCGGTCCCAACAGTGGTATCAGAGCCGGTTAGTGTTCGACATAATCATATAATTGTTTTGTGGAATACTTTGTCATGATCTCAATTTTGGAAAATTTTTCAATTATGGAAACTTTCCAATTATAATAAATTTTAGATTTAGGAATTTCAAAGTTTGGAAATCCTCATGAAATTTCGCAAACTTTTGAAATTTTCTAGTTTTTGAAATTTTATAATAATTGTGAAAACTTCCCATCTTTGGAAACTTTCCAATTTTGAAAATTTTTCTATTTTAGAAATTTTTCAATTTTGGAAATATGTAAGTTTTCTTTGTACCAGAAACTTACAATTATTCTGAAACCCTATTATGAAATCTCGCAATTTTGGGCACTTTCTTTCAAGAAAGTCTAGACAAATTTATGGACAGTTAATTGATAATTAAATTTGAATTGATTTTTAAATTGACAACAAAATTCTTTATTTTGGATTGAGCCTCGGGGAGCCGTCCAATTTAAAGTTAGTTGTTGTAATTTAATTTCCCAATTTTAAATGAAATTGTCATGTTTGATTTGGATTGAGCCTCGGGGAGCCGTCCAAATTGGATTTACAACGAATTACTTTTCTTTGGGTATCTGAGCCTCGGGGAGCCACTCTTAGAAAACAATTTATTGTAATTAATTAATCCATGAATAAAATATGTGATCAAATCTTGGAAATTTGATCTAAGAGGTGATGCTCTTACATATTGTTGTCTCCAAAATTAATTAGGAAAATGGTTTCCTATAGAGTTTCTTAAATGTGATTTTCATGAAAATAATATGTGGTTGAATTAAGGGAATCTCTCTCTTAATTTAATAACATTTGATTTAGAGAAATCAAAAGTCTTAAACATATTATTTCCGAAATTGATTATGACAATTTAGAAAATTGTTTCCCAAAACAATTCCTTGAATAAAGTATGAAATTAGAATTAGGAAATCCGGTTCCTAATTCAATTAATGAGACTTGATAAATTAAGTCACATACATACTTTATTAAGGAAATCGTTAGTCATGACATAATTCTATGTCATGAATGTGCTTAGAAAAGAAAGGATGAGACACAAAACCCCTTACAAAATATTAAGGCCAACACCTTCCATTAATATGGTTAGAATCGGAGTTTTGTTTCTCGTTTGGGTTGATGGACACATCCATGCCCGGCTTGAACCTCAACATGTTCAAACCATGGAATTAGTTTATGATTAATATAGTTGGAGTCAGAGGTCAATCCTTAGTTATGGTTGTTGGACACATCCAAGCCTGACTAAACGGTTGAATGAGCTCCAACCATATTAAAACTATTTCTTGATTAATGGGTCAGTCTTAAGCTTGGAGTATCGATTTGTTGTGCCACAGCCAAGGTCGATGTAAAGAGAGGTGCAGTTGGGTGCTATGTATATTGTTGCATACTTGTTAATGAGTTAACAACCCAATGTTTTATGCAAACATTCAATTAGTTGATAGCATAATGTGATAGTTACATATATGTGATGTGTAATCGGTATAATTACCTACCTTCATAGCTAAGAATAACTTGATGGCCACAGTCATGGTTGTTCTTATCTATGGTTGGATATCAACCTATTTGGAGATGTTCCTACGATCTCCCGAATTGATAAAAAATGGTTATTCAATTTGAAAAATAAATAAGATTTTATTTATGTATATTGATACATTCTTTAATCATTCTTCTCACATAAGCTCAATTTGTATTTCTAGGTTAATCACTCGATCATGTCTTCTCTAAACTTGCGTTCCATTTTGGACACCAATAAACTGACTGGGCCAAACTTCATGGACTGGCTTCGAAACCTGAGGATAGTCCTCAAGGCAGAGAAGCTTGCTTATGTCCTTGAAGATCAACTTCCCAACCGTCCTCCTGAAAATGCAACTCCAGACCAGTTTCCTGAGTTGCTCAACCTGCTGAAGACTGTAGAGCCTTCTGTGAAGCAGGATCAAAAGATGGTACTATTAGTTGGTTCCTCGAAGAAAGGTTCTAAGAGGAAGGCCAAAGAACAGAATAAGGGAAAGAAGAAAAAGGCCAAAAAGACTGAAAATACCCTAAAAGGCACTTGCCATCACTATGGCAAGGAGGGTCACCGGCGAAGAAACTGCAAGGTTTATCTTGAGTCCTTGAAGAAGAAGGCATCCGATGCCCCATCCTCTTCAGGCATCTTCGTTATTGAATGTCACTCTATTTCCTCAAATACCTAGGTACTTGATACTGGGTGTAGCTCACATATATGTAATGACATACTGGGGCTAAGGAATAGAAGAAGACTCGTCAAGGGAGAAGCAAATTTGCGAGTTGGAAATGGAGCAAAGATTGCTGCTGTTGCCATCGGAACATATTTGCTAAAGCTCCCTACTGGACTTGTCTTAGAATTGGATAATTGTTATTTTGTTCCTTCGTTAATAAAGAACATTGTATCTATTTCATGCTTGAATGAAAAGGGTTACCATTTAACTTTTAGTAACAATTGTTGTTACATAACTTTAAATGGTGTTCTTTATGGAACCGGAACTTTGTGCAATGGTATCTACACATTAGATTTATCCGGTGACGTTTTCAATATCGAAGTTAGCAACAAACGTGCTAGAATAGATAATCGAATAGACTCCTACACGTGGCATTGTCGTCTTGGCCATGTAAGTAAGAAACGCATGATCAAATTACACCGATGTGGAATTTTGGAATCATTTGAACCCGATTCATTTGATACATGCGAATCATGCTTAAAAGGCAAGATGACCAAATTACCCTTTTTCAGAAAAGGTAATCCAGTGGGAGAATTGCTTGGTCTAATACATACTGATGTATGTGGACCAATGTCAACTCTTGCACAAGGAGGCTATAGCTACTTCATCACCTTTATCGATGATCACTCACGATTCGGGTATGTGTTCTTGATGAAACACAAATCTGAAGCTTTTGAGAAATTCAAAGAGTTCAGAAATGAAGTAGAGAAACAGCTTGGCAAAAGTATTAAGATACTTCGATCCGATCGAGGTGGTGAATACTTAAGTCAAGAGTTTCAAGATTATCTTAGGGACAATGGGATATTGTCCCAATGGACTCCTCCGTATACACCACAGCATAATGGTGTATCTGAGAGGCGCAACTGAACCTTGATGGACATGGTTAGGTCGATGATGAATCATGCAACTCTTCCAAAATTCTTTTGGGGCTATGCACTTAAGACAGCTGTTTACTTGCTAAACAGAGTCCCGACCAAGGTAGTCTCTACTACTCCATATGAGACATGGAATAGTAAGAAACCTCACTTAACTCACCTTAAGATATGGGGTTGTCATGCTTATGTGAAGCGGACTATATCAGACAAATTGGATGCTAAGTCTGATAAATGTCTATTTATTGGATACCCTAAGGAAACGAAGGGTTACCAATTCTATCATCCCTTGGAACAAAAGGTGTTTGTTTCAAGGCATGCTGTATTTCTGGAAAAAGAATTTCTTTTACAAGAAAACAGTGGGAGTGGCATTGAACTTGATGAAGTTCAAGAAACTCCAATAGACATTACAGAGACACCTAGTCTAGACCCACAACCAATAACTCATAATGATGAGCTATCAGTTGAACCTAAAACTACACCACCTCTTCGTAGATCTGATAGGACACGCAATATTCCAGAGAGATACGGATTTCTCATAAGTGAATCGAACGACGTGTTACTCATAAGCGATGACGAACCTATCAGTTATGAAGATGTTCTGAAAAGTTCAGAAAGGGTCAAATGGCTTGAAGCCATGAAGTCGGAAATGGATTCCATGTACGAAAATCAAGTATGGGACTTGGTTAACCCACCTGAAGGGATTAAGCCCATAGGGTGCAAGTGGGTTTTCAAGAAGAAAACCGACATGGAAGGTAATGTTGTTACCTTTAAGGCTAGATTAGTGGCAAAAGGATATCGTCAGAAACAAGGAATTGATTATGACGAAACCTATTCGCCAGTAGCTATGCTTAAATCCATTCGGATGCTCCTAGCCATAGCAGCTCATTATGATTATGAGATATGGCAAATGGATGTGAAAACAGCTTTCCTTAATGGAAACCTGCTTGAGGATGTATACATGATACAACCTGAAGGTTTCACATCGGTTGATAAAACCAAAGTATGCAAGCTTCGACGATCCATATATGGACTGAAGCAAGCATCTAGGAGCTGGAACATCCGTTTTGATGAGACAATCAAAGAGTTTGATTTCTCACAAAATCCTGACGAACCTTGTGTGTACAAGAAGGTTAGTGGGAGTGCAGTCGTATTCCTAGTATTATATGTCGATGACATATTACTTATAGGAAACGATATATCAGTCTTACAGACAGTTAAAATTTGGTTGTCCAAAACTTTCTCCATGAAAGACCTGGGAGAAGCAACCTATATCCTTGGGATTAGAATCTATAGAGATAGATCAAAACGGTTGCTTGGTCTTTCGCAGTCTACATATATAGACCGAGTGCTAAAAAGGTTTAGCATGTCGGAATCCAAGAAAGGTTACCTTCCCATCAGGCATGGGATCAACCTTTCAAAGTCTATGTGTCCGCGCACAGAAGACGAGAGGATTTGCATGAATAAGATTCCTTATGCATCCGCGATAGGATCTATCATGTATGCTATGTTATGTACTAGGCCCGATGTATCGTATGCTTTGAGCGTCACAAGCAGATACCAGTCGGATCCAGGAATGGATCATTGGGCGGCTGTTAAGACAATCCTTAAGTACTTAAGAAGAACTAAGGATGTGTTCCTAATATATGGAGAAGGAGATATGGTAATACGTGGGTATACAGATGCCAGTTTCCAGACAGATAAGGATGACTCCAAATCTCAGTCTGGATACGTATTTACTTTGAATGGAGGCGCAGTAAGTTGGAAAAGTTCCAAACAAGACACCGTAGCGGATTCTACCACGGAAGCGGAATATATCGCAGCTTCGGAAGCAGCAAAGGAAGCAGTCTGGATCAAGAAGTTTGTCTCCGAACTTGGTGTGGTTCCAACCATTGATGAAGCAGTGCCGGTTTACTGCGACAACAATGGAGCTATTGCACAAGCAAAGGAACCAAGGTCTCATCAGCGATCCAAACACGTGCTTCGCCGCTATCATCTGATCAGAGAGATTATAAGTAGGAATGATATACAAATTGAGAAAATTCCCACTGAAAGGAATTTAGCGGATCCTTTAACTAAGGCCTTGCCTCAAGCAAGTTTGAGGGTCATGTTAGAGCCTGTGGTATTGGATACCGTAGCGATTGGCATTAGGCCAAGTGGGAGTTTGTTAGTGATATGAGAGAAGTGTCCTAAGGCAATCGCCTTATGATTGTAAACATTTATTTTAATAAATGATAATTCACTATTTGAGTATACATGTTGTGTATTTGATTGGGATCTTAAACTCATCTACTGAATGTCCGCAATACAATCACAGCATAAGAGAATTTGTGATGGGATCACAACTAGTGATTATCTCTAAATGTGCAATTGTGAAGTATTGAAAATATCCCTAGTCGATGAATTGATAAATACGGACACTATCAATTCTGTTGAGACTAGCATGGGTTATTCTCTAATCAGCTGATTCTCACTGGCTGGTGACATTGGGATGTCCGGAGATAAACATGGATGCTAGTTAAGGGAACTAGTTCATTGGAGTGACTAGCTGTAAAACTTCATATGGTAATCTATATATAGATATGTCAATGAAGTTCTTACTGCAGCTTAAGTGCGATGTTCCTTTGACTTGCGGTGTTCAAGTCATCTTGGTCATGGAGACTTATACTTTAACATCTTAAGCAAGCATCTCCAAGGAGGTGTGGACCCAGGATGATTGGGTATAAGCCGAAGTGCCCGAAGATGTTTGAACAGCCTACAAAGGATTCACCACTCCTTGCGAGGAGATGTATACCCAGGCCTATCGTCGGATTGTTACTCAAAGCCTCTGGCCAGAGCATATCATGTTTAGAGTGAGTCTCTTAAATACATGAGAGTAATTAGAAATCCAAAGGACGAGAAAGACACTATACTTGGGCTAGGTGTGACGTAGTCAGCCTAGTGGGGACTGACACACAGACCATGTCCTGAACCAAGTGGGTATAAGATGGTGAAGGGAATGAGGCACGATTCATTAGAGCTGCTGAAGGGTTTTCAGAATT
>JAGFNQ010008135.1:0-107821 GCA_024364735.1 Boesenbergia rotunda | reverse complement strand
ACTCACAGCCTTGACCAGAAAGAACAAGAAGTTTGAATGGTCAGATAAATGCGAGCACAGTTTTCTAGAGCTGAAGAAAAGATTGACTAGTGCTCCCATCCTGACTGTTTCAGAGAGTGACAAGGCCTTTGACATCTACAGTGATTCATCCAAGATGGGCCTTGGAGCTGTCCTCATGCAAGACGGTAAAGTAATAGCATATGCCTCCAGACAGCTCAAGGACTACGAGAAGAATTATCCTACGCACGACCTTGAGCTAGCAGCTGTGGTCTTTGCACTGAAGCTCTGGAGACACTACCTGTATGGAGTGCAGTGCAGAATCTTCACAGACCATCAGAGTTTGAAGTACTTCTTCACTCAGAAGGATCTGAATATGAGGCAACGCAGGTGGCTAGAGTTGGTCAAAGATTACGACTGTGAAATCCTCTACCACCCAGGTAAAGCTAATAAAGTGGCAGATGCACTGAGCAGAAAATCCTGTGCAGCACTGATGTCCCTATCATCACTGTCTCCACCACTTCAGAAAGAAATAAAAGATTTTGAAGTCGAGGTTATGATTGGGCAATTTTCTACATTGACCCTAGAGTCAACCCTGCTTATAGATATACAAGAAAAGCAAGATCAAGACCCAGAGATCCAGAAGATCAAGCAGGGGATCCAAGAGGCAGAAAATTCAGAGTTTCGAGTATCAGACAGTGGCATCCTCTACCTTGGAGACCGCCTTTGCGTCCCCAATGATGAGGAACTAAGAAAGAATATTTTAGAAGAGGCCCACAGTACCCCGTACTCTATGCATCCTGGTTCTACCAAGATGTACCAAGATTTAAAGAAGAGGTTCTGGTGGTCTGGACTTAAGCGAGACGTGGCCAGATATATCAGTACCTGCTTGACCTGCCAGAGAGTCAAGGCAGTGCACCAGAGACCAGGAGGAGTTCTACAGCCACTTCCCATTCCAGAGTGGAAGTGGGAAGAAATATCCATGGACTTTATCACAGGTCTTCCAAGAACCACCCATGGACACGATGCAATTTGGGTGATAGTGGATAGATTGACCAAGTCTGTCCACTTCCTAGCCATCAAGTTATCGCATTCGGTAGAGCAGTTAGCACAGCTGTACGTGAAAGAAGTAATCAGACTTCACGGAGTTCCGAAGTCGATCGTTTCTGACAGAGATGGGCGGTTCATCTCCCATTTTTGGAGGTGTGTTCAGGACGCCCTAGGCACCAGACTTCAGTTCAGCACAGCTTTCCATCCCCAGACAGATGGACAAACAGAGAGAGTAAATCAGATTTTAGAAGACATGCTCAGGGCTTGTGCGTTGGACTTTAAAGGCAGTTGGTGCAAATTTCTGTGCTTAGCTGAGTTTGCCTACAACAATAGCTATCAGGCCACCATCAGGATGGCACCTTATGAGGCATTGTATGGCAGGAAATGCAGATCACCCATATGTTGGCAAGAAGCTGGTGAGAAGAGAGAGATGGAGTCAGGACTAGGCAGCCAGACTGAGCTTATAGATGAGACCACTCGGGCTATCCAGACGATTCGCCAGAGGATTGAGACTGCTCAGAGTAGACAGAAAAGTTATGCTGACACACGCCGTAGGCCACTTGAATTCCAAGTTGGAGATTCAGTATTTCTCAAGGTCGCTCCTATGAAGGGAGTGATGAGATTTGGCAAAAAGGGCAAGCTGAGTCCTCGCTACATAGGACCCTACAAGATTATAAAGAGAGTTGGGAAGGTAGCCTATGAGTTGGACTTGCCAGAGCATATGTCAGCTATCCACAGTACCTTTCATGTCTCCATGCTAAAGAAGTGTATTCACGACCCTAGCCAAGTGATTCAGCCTCAGTCAGTACAGATCCAAGAAGATCTTAGCTATGAGAGCAGACCGACACAGATAGTGGACAAAGCAGTTAAAAGATTAAGAAACAAAGAGGTGCCACTAGTGAAGGTCATCTGGCAGAATCAACAGCATGAAGAGGCTACTTGGGAACGTGAGGACAGCATGAGAGAAAGATATCCAGAATTATTCTAAGTTTGAGGACGAACTTTTTATAAGGTATGGGGGATTGTAACGCCCCAAAATTTCCATTTTAAGTCCTTAAAGTCCTTAGAACTATTTAAAAATGTTTTAGAAATATTCTAGATATTTTTAGGAATTTTTAGAATATTTTTATGGAATTTTCCGAGTCCGTTTAGTATTTTTAAAAAGGGAAAAACTTTAAAGGGCAACAGGGGGTTCGAACTCGCGACCACCGGAAGAGCCAGCCCTTAAGGGCGCGCGCGTGACCGGCTGGGCTAGGGTATCAAGCACAACAGAAGATGGAGAGAAATATATTTATAGAGTAGTTACATTTTTTTTTCCATAAAGATAGTATAAATAGATGATTAAAGAGAGGAAATTAGATTTTTGGGTTTTTCCGCAAGTTTTTCCCGTTAGAAAGTTAAAAATGCGATTTTTCCATTAGATTGTGATTATGCATGTAACCCTAGTTTAATTCATGCTTGTATGAGTTAATTAATTACCCTATATGAGTTTAGGGTCTAAGAAAGCTATAAGAAAAGAAAAGAAGATAAAGATAAGAAAAGAAAAGGCCAAGGCCTTAAGAAATCCCCAAAAGTCAAGACTTAGGGATTTTAGCACACAAGGTGCTCGTTAAAATGCCAAGGCATTTAAAGATAAGAAAGAAAAGAAAGAAAAGCTATTTTATTTTCTAAGGCCAGTACCCGGCATCCAAGGGCGTCGTTAAAGAAATCCAGGTGTCCAATTCCAAGGTCTTGGCCCTGGTAGACCAAGGTCTGCTCTATTAGGATTGGTGGCTCGCTACCCCAACCTTTTAGGGAACGCGCATAAGATGGTACTTACGTCTTAAGTGGATCCAAGTGATTATTATTTTCAAGTATATGCTTTAGCAAAGTTTTTCTAAAGATTAAGAAAGTTTTCTAAAAGTTAAAGAAAGATTTAAAGTTAAAGAATTGCTAAAGTTTCAAGTTAAGCCAAGAACAAGTAAGTTGAGATTTATTATTGCTTGAGTATGCATGTTTTGAGTTATACATGTTTCTTAGTGTTTCTTTCAAGCAAAAGAAGTATCTCATGTGATTTCACATTGTTTAAAAAGCATGTTTGTACTTTTCGAGATTTTGTGAGCTAGATAGTACTTACTAAGCTTTATGCTTATTAGTTGCATTTCCTCTTACTGCAGATAAAGATAAAGGCAAGCGATTCTGAAGGAAGGCGACGAGGCGGTGCTGAGCAAAGTGTGTGTGGTGGCTGACCTTGGAGAGGTCCTTGGGACAAGATGAATAAAAGACTCAAAATACATTTGTTATAGAGTCTTATTTTAAGTTATCTTATATAGAATTTATCCAAGTAATTGCGTTTTAGATATTTTGCATGTCTCAAGATCACAAGTAAAGATTCCATGTCATTTCATTTAGCATACATATCATTATGATTGCATTGGATGAGTAGAAGTGTGAGTAGTTTAGAATATTGATACTTTGTTGGAGTTATTGATGCATGTGCCAAGATAGTGCTAGTTTCCCTTTTGAATTAAGTTTTATTGCTCAATTATGCTTAGAAAAGTTGCATTCATATTCCATAATGCTTTAGTGATGTTATAGAACCTTGGGGAATGAATTTAAATGGTTAGAAGTTAAGTTTGGTACAAACTCTAGTATAAAAGTTTAAATAGATTTTCATGACTTGCTAAATCTCGTAAAAGTCCTAATTTCGAGTTTATGAAGTTGTTTTGATTGGCTAAAATGTTTAGGAAACTAGTATAGAGTATAGAAATGGTGTTGTGGCTTTGTATGGTGTGAAACTATATGTTTGGTGGAGTTTTGAAACAAGGCTTCGAATCTGAAATTCAGGTTTTCAGACGTATCAGTCGACTGGTACAGTACCAGTCACCTGCCCTATCGAACAGTCGCTTCTGTTCGATGCACCAGGTAACTGCCAAAGGACAGTCGCCTGGTACCAGTCGACTGCCATATAGCAGTCGACTGATACCCGTAAGCTAAGTTGGGCAAGGCAAGTTTCAATAAGTATTTTCTTACGAGTTTTTGAGAATGAAAGTGTGACATGGTATCATGCATGACTATTAAAGTTAGAATATCATCACTCTTAGATAGATTAAAAAGAAAAAAAAAAGATTTCCGCATTTTTAGTCGTGCATTAGAGTCAAGAAGTAGACAAAAGTAACAATCCGTCTAAGGTAGAGAAGGCGGGTCGCTACAGAACGCGTCCTCACCTACTCCTCTCAGGAGAGTTTACCTTTTGCCAACCGGCTCCTCCGGTTCGACTTTTGCCCAGCAGTCCTTCGCCAAGTGCCTAGCAGCCCTTCGCCAGGTCTTCGGTACCAAGCAGTCCTTCGCCAGGTGCCTTGCAGTCCTTCTCCAGGTCTTAGATTCCCAGCAGCCCTTCGCCAGGCCTTCGATTCCCAGCAGCCCTTAGCCAGGTGCCTAGCAGTCCTTCGCCAGTTCTTAGATTCCCAGCAGCCCTTCGCCAGGTGCCTAGCAGTTCTTCTCCAGGTCTTAGACTCCTGGCAGCCCTTCGCCAGGACTTCTTTCTGCACACTTAATGAACACATTAGAACACAAATAATACTTAACTTTTGAACCCTTTGCTAATATCAAAACCCAGGTTCGACTTAGGTGCTGCCTGCACCAACACTATGCCCCCACTATCCCTCTTATAGACACAGGGTTCATCTTCATTCTTGATGAAACCAAACGCTTTGATTGCATCATCGAATCGAAGATTCCAATTTCGAGAATCTTACTTTAGCCCATAAATGGATCTTTGCAAATTACATATCTTTCCAGTATGTTCTGGATCTGCAAAACCCTCAGGTTGTGTCATGTGCACATCCTCGAGTAAATTTCCATTCAGGAATACGGTTTTAAGATCTATGTCAGATCTCGTAATCATGGTAAGATGCAATAGCGAAAATGATCCGAATAGATTTAAGCATCGCACCTGATGAAAATGTTTCATCATAGTCGATACTGTTGGTGAAATCTTTGTTAGGTCAGGGTTGACCTAGTTTGACTAGGCTCGGGTGAGCTTATGTTTGGTAAGCTTAGTATGCTTAAAGGTTGGATGTTTCAATGTTTGATAATGATGTTTGAATATGATATGATGTTTGAATATCGTATGATATCAAGTGGGTCAAGGTTGACTGGAGACTTGACTGAAAAGTTCTAGGGGGACTAGGCACACCTAGTGGGACTAGGTGAAGTCCAGGTGGATCGGGGAGATCGCACGCTGGCATGGAAAAAGTCTTAGGGAGACTAGGCACACCTAGTGAGACTAGGTGAAGTCCAGGTGGATCGGGAAGATCGCACGCTAGCATAAGAAATGTCCTAGGGGGACTAGGTGAAGTCCAGGTGGATCGGGGAGATTGCGCGCTAGCACAAGAAAAGTCCTAGGGGGACTAGGCACACCTAGTGGGACTAGGTGAAGTCTAGGTGGATCTGGGAGATCGCACGCTGGCAAGGTGGAAGTCTACCGAGAGACTATACCTAACTCGAGGGTTAGGGGACCCCGGTTGGGAACCAGGTTAAGCCCTAGTTGGGAGCTAGGCAAGGGAAATCCAAGTTGGTCAAAGGGTTGATCAGACACTTGGTAAAGAATTCCTAACAGGTCAAGGTTGGCAAAGGTTAGGCAAGGGATTAATCGATTGGGTAATCAATTGGGGTTGGTTTCTCGCGAACAGAAGCTTCCTTGATCGATTGGGTGATTGATTAAGGAAGGTGTGAATCGATTAGCTGATCGATTGGGAGAAATAAGTTGCAAGAACAGAAGGTGGCTGAATCGATTGGGCAATCGATTCAGTCTTCCCTTAATCAATTGGTCAATCGATAAGGGGTTCGGTAATCGATCGGGCGATCGATTACCGCAGTATGGCACGAGAGCACAAAAAGGTGCTGAATTGATTCAACAATCGATTAAGGTTATTCTTAATCGATTGGATAATCAATTAAGCTTCAAAAACTAGCTGTTGAATGGCTAAGTCTGACGTGGTAATCGATTGAGATCGATTGGGCAATCGATTAGGGAACCATAGGCATCAGGTATATAGGGTTTTCACGCAAGTTTGAAGTGGTATCGGCTCGGCATCACTCGCATAGCTTCCTCCTCCTTCATCGTCATTTCATGTGAGTCTTTGGAGCTTAGTGCTGGTGCATTTCTAAGGATCAAGAGGCGATTCTAAGCTTGAAGATAGCAAGGAAAGCAAAGGGAGCTAAGTTGTGTAAATCTTGTAAGATTTCTTATGTGTTTGCTTGGATTCTTGTTGTATCTTCTTGAAAGCTTATAAGAGGTTTCTCCACCTCAAGAAGCAGATCTTTTATAGTGTATGAGAGAGTGAGGAGAGTGGACCCTTGTATTAGTCAACTCAAGGAGGTGGATACCAAGTAAAATAGAGGTGTTAGCATTGCTCAAGTCTTCCGCCGTAACAAATCATCAACGAGCAAAGCTAATCACCCCCGCTCTAGCTCTCCAAACGGTCCTAACAGATACCATGAATTTGCTTGAAACCTTTAGCTACCAATCCCCCTTTATAGGTATGCAAAAGGCCATCCATGTCAGTCTTTCTCTTAAAGACCCACTTACACCCAATGGGTTTAATCCTCTCAGGTGGATTAAACAAAGTTCAAACTTGGTTAGTATACATAGATTCCATTTCGGACCTCATGGCCTCTAGCCATTTCTCAGAATATGGGTTCATCATAGCTTCCTGATAGGATGTAGATTCGTTCAACTCAACAAGCATAACTTCATCATGGTTAAACAAGAGAAATGAGTATCTCTTAGGTTGACGACGTATCCTATCATATCTACGATGAGGTTGGTCTACTTGAACAGGTTGTTGCTCCATAACTTCTTGTGCAACAATCACATGATCCACAACACTTTGTGGTGTCTGTTCAATGTCCATCCAGGCCTCAGTACTATTTGCATCTTGAACTTCTTCAAGATGGATTTTACTCCCACTATTCCTTCTAGAAATAAATTCATTTTTAGAAAAATATCATTTCTAGCGACAAACACCTTGCCTAGCGTGAGATTGAAAAAATAATATCCTTTCGTTTCCTTGCGATATCCTACAAAATAGCACTTGTCTGATTTTGGTCCTAATTTCTTTGAGATTTGACGTCGAACGTAAGCCTCACAATCCCAAATTATCATAAAAGATATCGTGGGACTCTTTCCAGTCCATATCGTATATGGTGTCTTTATGACGGCTTTTGATGGAATTTGATTAAGTGTGAAAAGAGTCGTCTCTAAAGCGAATCCCAGAAGGAAGTAGGAAAATCTGTCTGACTCATCATCAATCGTACCATATCTAATAAAGTATGATTTCTTTGCTCAGATACACCATTCCACTTTGGTGTTCTAGGTGGAGTGAGTTAGGATATGATCTCACACTCAGCTAGATAGTCACGAAACTCTTGGCTAAGGTATTCGCCACCTCAATCTGATCGAAACATTTTAATACTCTTACCAAGTTGGTTTTGTACTTTACTCTTGAATTCTTTGAACTTTTCAAAGGATTCCAACTTGTGTTTCATGAGATACACATAGTCATATCTAATGATATCATCAGTGAAAGTGATGAAGTATTGATAGTCTCCTCTAACTGCGACATTAAAAGGGCCACATACATCAGTTTGTATGAATCCTAACAAGTTTGTTGCTCTTTCTCCATGTCCACTAAATGGAGTCTTGGTCATCTTGCCTAGAAGACAAGATTCACATGTCTCATATAATTCAAAATCAAATGAGTCTAGTAATTCATCCTTATGGAGCTGGGATATGCGACTCTCATTTATATGATCCAAGCGATAGTCCCAGAGATATATTTGGTTCAAATCATTTGGTTTGAACCGTTTGGTATTTATGTTATAGATTGGGTTCTCTAACTCAAGAACATAGAGTCTATTTATATGCGGTGCACTATAATAGAACATGTCATTTAACATATAGTACAACATTTGTCCTTTATAATAAATGAAAAGTCTTTTTTGTCCAACCAAGATAACGAAATTATGTTCTTAGTTAGTGCAGGTATATAAAATCACTCCTCTAGTTCTAAGATAAGCCCAGTGGGAAAAGATAAGGAATATGTTCCTACAGCTATAGCAGCAACTCATGTGTCATTGCCTACTTGTAGGTCCACTTTGTCCTTTGTCAATGCTCCAGTTCTTCTTAGGCCCTGCACATTGATACAATGTACAATGCGCAACAAATATCTAATACCCATGAAGAAGAAATAGATAAATTGACTTCTATAACATATACACCTGAGACAGAAGTCATACATCTTTTATTCTTAACTTCCTCTAGGTAGAGTTTGCAATTCCTCTTCCAATATCCGGTCTCACCACATTGGAAGCAGGTTCCTTTCTTAGGCACCCCAAAGCACACACCCTTTGCTTGCCCTTGATATAGTTTTTTAAGGTGCTAAACCATATTGTGAGCATCCATGTTCTCATGTTGCTTCTGAAGCTCAGAGTTCATGGTAGCAAGCATTAGACATGATACATCCAATGCATCATCTTGATGCTTCTGGAAAGCATCCTTTTCCGCACGAGTAGTGGTAGTGGCAAGTGCATCAGAAGGGGTTACTCTAGGACGTACAATTTTGTTTCTTATTTGAGGATGATCCTCAAGTTTCAATACCAGTCTAGGAAATTAGCTCCATTGAGCTTGTCCTTATCAAGGACAGATCACAGAGAAAGATAGTATTTGATGTGTTAGACAACATGGTGATCTATAACAGTAAAATATGCAGAAATAAGTATCATATCTAGATCATTTAACTAGGCCTTTAATTAAATGATACATCCACTGAATTGTAGAGCTTTGATAGGGGATAGTTATGGATGTAGACAAACTCAATTTGCCCACACTACTAGCTCCAAGCCAAATAGCGACCACATTCATGTGGGCCAAGATCCATATTATACCTCATCTTGAGTCAGCTTTGGCTAATCGCCCAAGACATGGTATAATTAGGTAGGCAATATTTTACCAATTACATCTTATGCAACTCTTGGAAACAAATGGTCAAGATCCACATTACACATCATCTTGAGTTAGTTTTGGCTAATCGCCCAAGACTTAGTATAATTGTTCTCTTACCCAACATTCCCAACTTTTGGGGTATGCCTGTAAGTTTCTCAATCCAATTGAGATGACTTAGTTAAGTCTCACCCAAAGTTCAATAGCGGGACATAACAATTGTCTTTTCACACTCTACCAAGATAAAATGTGTCACTTTACTTTGGCAAACCCAATAACAAATGATCGAGGTAGTTTATGAGTACCAAACTTTGATAGGCATATCGAGTTGACTTAATTAAATGTCTCTTATTTCTCAATTCAATTGAGATAACATAGCTAAGTCAAATCCAAAGTTTAATAGTTAGATATCACAATTATCTAGTCGCACTCTACCAAGATAAATTGAGTCTCTTTGCTTTGACAACCCCAACTACAATCGATCAAGGTAGTAGTGAACATCAAACTTTGTAGGCATATCAATCGACTTAATTATGATAAATTTACCATCTAAACATGCATCACATATACACATTGCATATATCTACATATAAGTAGTAAAACGTGACATGGTTATGGCCCGTATACTACGATCTTCTCAAGCCAATGATAAAATCGATGGTCAACCAAGGGATAGCATCTTCTCTAAGTATATCATTCGGTCTTCATGTGTCGTCGGCATCCATCTTGTAACTTTATCCTTCAATGGACATTCCACTCCTCATTTTGTATATTACAAATTAGGAAAACTTGAGTTACATTCGAGTCTAAATCTATTTTATAACTAGAAAAATAGAGATAATACACGACACGCAGGTCATATTATGAATTACATTACAGCATGCACACACACATACATCCAATCACATTGGGGTTAAGGTCATAATCATGCACCATGTCATCAATCACACATAATAGATCTGGGACATTAGTTTTATTATGAGTGTAAAAATCACTCATGATCAGAAACCTCACGGCAGTCTCGCTAGCCGGTTAGCAGGCGGGGTCAAGGGGTAGCGCCCCCGAAAGAGGATGCATCAAAAGAGAATCCGAGGCCCTTCTTGTTTCGTTGATGCATCCTTGCGATAAAAATGCACAATCTGTTCATGTTAAATATGGCAAATAAAAATAGTAAAATAAATTTTTGGAAAACATACTGGAAGATTTAGGGTTATCAAGAGTGTAAGTAGTTTAACCCTAAAAATTATTTGATGTTAAATTATAATAACTGGAAGGGTTAAAGGGTTAAAACCTTTACCTAAGGGCCGAGGGTGAATTTGAGGAAAGTGAGGGTCTTTTCTGCAAAAGACCCCCTTCTTATTTAAAGCTCTTCCTTCCCTCTCGAGCCCTAGCCGCAGACAAACGCCGCAGCCGCCCGACCCCTTCCTCCCCTTCGCGTCTTCTCCCTTCGCGTGACCTAGCCGCCACAGCCAGGCGGCGACTTTCTCCTTCCTCCCCTCCGCACTACGGCGAGTGCCCTAGCCGCAGCGTCGGCTCCTTCCTGCTTCCTCCTCCTCCGCGTGCCGGCCACGCACGATCTCTCTTCGTTTTCCCTTCTTTCGTGGACCCTAGTCGCAGCCTATCTCCATCCGATGACTCCTTCTCCTGACCTTACACACACGGACGAAGGACGAGGTTAGGCTGCAATCGGAGAAGGGTTTGTGATGCTGGAATTCTGAGATTTCCTGTTTGCTTACGAGGATCTCTATTTGCGCTTTCTGATCGCTGCTGTTTGAGGTCGCGAATCTCAGGTAAGGATCACCATCTAGGTTTAGATTTGGATGGATTCCGGATTGGGATCAGATAGGTGGAAGCTATCAAATTAGTGTTTTGATTGTAAGCTTGATTTAGAGTTGTGACGGATGGTTTGATCCTTTGTTTCTAGGGAATTGTAGATTTGCGGTTCCTTGCTGATCGTCGAAATTATGGAGCATCGTCGGTGACCAACTGAGGTAAGATTCGGTTGCTTCAATGTTAAGATCTGATACTAATCTATTGCATTAGGGGAGAAATGATTGCAGATCGGTTTGGGCTGGAATTTTGATGTGGTACTGCCCTTTTGCGGTAAGTCCATCTCATGGGAAAAGCTGGATAGTAGGTGTTGGATCGAGAGAAACGATAGAGGGGGGGTGAATATCGTTAAACGTTCGGATTAAAGTTAGATCAATTACACAGCGGAAATTTAAATCAAAACACACGCAAACACCAATTTTTTTACTTGGTTCGGAGTCACGATCGATTCCTACTCCAAGGCCCACGGTCGTTGACCATTTACTATGGGCAATTCTATATGTGCGCAAAACAGTTTACAGAGAGATATTACAAAGGTAGTATAGTAAACATAAAAACAGCTCTTCGTTACTGACATCCGGTGTAGATTGAATTTTTGTGGCGGAGGGACGTCGTCGGCGCTTGTATCTCGAGTTGGGAGGTTTCCGGAGTAGAGTGCAGAAGCAGAAGAGCGTAGGAGCGTTTGAAGAATTGTTGTTGGAAGCCTTGGGGTCGAGGGCCTATTTATAGCCCCTGGGGTCGCCCCCCCACGTGTCAGCTGATCCGAGTTCTTCTCGGTCAGCTCTGATCACTTCAAACTAGGGATCAGATCTTGACTGGGGCGCCCGGGTTGACCGGGTCATGCTCTTTTCTTGTTGGCTTCTCGCTGGCTTGCTTCGTTAGCTTGAGCTAGGGGCGCCCGGGACGCTGGGGGCGCCCGGGAGCATGGGGGGCGCCCAGGAGCATGGGGGCACCCCACCCATAAGCTGCTGAAGCGAACACTTGCTCCATCTTGTTTTGTGTTCACCTTGGGGGCGCCCGGGACACTCCGGGGGCCCTACTCAGCTGCTGCCTCACTCCTTTGAGGCTCTCTGAGCTGCAGATACTCGTTCCTTCAGTTCTGCATCCAGGTTTAGTCCAAAACAACATAAAACAATAATATGTTAGTTTATACAGCTTTAGTTGTCTTGGTTCTGACTTTGGGCCTCCAAAATGGAGCCCTAGGTCGAACCGACGCCTACTGTTCCCTCGACGAGGAACGCATCCTCACCTACTCCTCTCGGGAGAATGTACCTGATGCCAACCGGCTCCTCCGGTTGGACTTTTGCCTAGCAGTCCTTCGCTAGGTGCCTAGCTGTCCTTCGCCAGGTCTTCAGTACCAAGCTGTCCTTCGCCTGGTGCCTAGCAGTCCTTTGCTAGGTCTTCAGTACCAAGCTGTCCTTCGCCTGGTGCCTAGCAGTCCTTCGCTAGGTCTTTAGTACCAAGCTATCCTTCACCTGGTGCCTAGCCATCCTTCGCTAGGACTTTGTATCCTGGCATTCCGTCGCCAGGTGCCTAGCAGTCCTTCGCTAGGACTTTTCCTGCACACTTGACTAGCATGTTAGATAAACATAATACCTTAACTTTTTGAACCCTTTTGCCATTATCAAAACACAGGTTGGACTTGGTGCTTTCTGCCCCAACAATCTCCCCCTTTTTGATTTATGGCAACCCTGGTTCAAAGAGTTAAGTTAATCAGAACAAGTAAAGTGAAATTTTGTTCTCTCCCCTGGAAGGAATCTCCCCCTAGATTTTTCAAAAGTTTATGGGGTTTTTTGAAACTAAGTCTAAAGATGGATTTAATTTTACTTAGTAAAAAAACATATTTTCCAAAATAAATTTGGTTGTGCACTTTGGAAAATTTATACCTGTAGAAAATTTAAGTTTAAATTTGAAAACTTAAGTTTAAGTATTACGAAGGATTTGAAGCCTTAAGTTTAAAGTACCAAAAAAAAGTTTTTAAAGTACTTAGAAAGTTTTTGAAAACTTAAGTTTAAAATACTTAGGAAAATTTGAAAACCTTAAGTACTTAGGAAAATTTTGAAAACTTAAGTACTTAGAAAAATTTTGAAAACTTAAGTACTTAGGAAAATTTTAAAAACTTAAGTACTTAGGAGAATTTTGAAAACATAAGTTTTTAGGTACTTAGGAAACCTTAGTACTTTTTTTTTAAAAAAATGAATTAAGTATTTTTTGAATATAGAGTTTGAAATTTTAGAGGAAAAATTTTGAACTCTCCTTTCCTATCTCTCCCCCTTTGCCATATATCAAAAACAAAGAAGTATAGCAGAAACAGGATAATAAAAGAAAATAATAACTTGCATAATTCGCTGTACTGAACCAGTTCAGGATATGAATTAAACCAAATCAGTTTTAATTTTCTCTTTTAGGGTCCTGTCTAACCCAATTAGCAACTTACTAACTGTTATAAACAGTAGTTTTCGCTAGGGTTAGTCAAGTTAAGTGTTCTGTTCAAGTTAGATTTTCTAAACTTGACACTTAACTTGATTACGGTGTAAGTTGTATTTAGTGCCCCAATTACTGCAGATGCACTAACTTAAAGCATCTTGAATTAAGGCAAAAACCTAAGCATCTCAACCCATTCTAGGTTATCAATCAAAAGTACCCTAAGGTGCTTGTGAGATGCTGGCTTCTAAATCTATAGGTGCATGAATTTCTAAGGTTAGGGCCTAGGCTAAGTCCATTTGCGAAAAAGCCCTAGTTTTGAAAGGGGTTAGTTTTTTTAAAATAAAACTAAGTCAAAAATTTATTTTTAAAACTTTTCAAAAGTAAGTAAAAGCTGATTTTGAAGGCATTTTAAAAACTTTAAAAGCTGATTTTGAAATAAGTGAAGAAATCCAATAGTAGACTAAATCTATTCTACCAAGCATAATCCTAACTGCCTTCTTAGTGAGCTGAACTCAGACTTAGGTAGGGGTTTGGTGAATATGTCAGCTAAGTTGGATTTAGAGTCTACATGCTTAAGGACTATCTCACCCCTAGCCACATGATCTCTTACAAAGTGGTGTTTAACTTCTATATGTTTAGTTCTAGAATGTTGGATTGGGTTCTTAGTCAGGTTGATTGAGCTAATATTGTCAATGTAGACCTGAGTTTGATTGTAGTCAAGCTGGAAGTCTTTGAGAGTGTGCATCATCCATAAGAGTTGTCTACACACTCTCCTAAAGCTACATATTCAGCTTCAGTTGTGGATAGAGCTACACAGTGTTGTTTTCTGCTACACCAACTTACTAGGCTATTTCCTAATAGTTGGCAGCTTCCACTTGTGCTCTTTCTATCTAATTTACAACCTGTGTAGTCAGAGTCCGAGTATCCCGACAAGTTGAAGGTTGAGGTCCTAGGATACCAAATCCCTACATTTAGGGTGCCCTTGACATATCTTAGTATTCTTTTTAGGGCGGCTAAATGTGTATCCTTAGCACAGGTTTGGTATCTAGCACACATTCCTACAGCAAAAAGGATGTCAGGTCTGCTTGCTGTAAGGTACAGTAGACTTCCAATCATGCTTCTATAGAGTTTAAGGTCTACTGGTTTACCATCAGGGTCACTATCTATTTTTATATTGGTGGCCATGGGGGTACTTATGCTTTTAGAGTTATCCATTTTAAATATCTTTATTAGCTCCTTAGCGTATTTGGATTGATGGACATAGTTTCCATCCCTAGTTTGTTTAATTTGTAATCCTAGGAAAAAGTTAAGCTTACCAACTAAGCTCATTTCAAATTCATTTTCCATTATTTTAACAAATTCTTTTAGAAAGTTTGAGTTGGTGGACCCAAAGATTATGTTATCTACGTAGATTTAGGCAATAAATATGTCTTTTCGTAGGGTCTTAATAAATAAGGTTGAGTCAATTTGTCCTTGTTTAAATTCTTTAGAAATTAAGTAAGTTGATAAGCGTTCATACCAGGCCCTAGGTGCTTGTTTTAGTTCATATAGTGCTTTAGTAAGTTTGTAAATGTGGTCAGGTCTTTCTAAGTCCTCAAACCCAAGGGGTTGTTCTACATAAACTTCTTCTTTAATGAATCCATTTAGAAAGGCTGACTTTACATCCATTTGGTATAGCTTAAATCCTTTATGGGATGTAAAGGCTAATAACATCCTAATGGACTCAAGTCTAGCTACTGGGGCATATGTTTCGTCGTAATTTAACCCTTCTACTTGGCTGAATCCCTTTGCTACTAAGCGGGCTTTGTTTCTGACTATTTCTCCTTGATCATTTAGCTTATTCCTAAAGACCCACTTAGTGTCAATGATGGACTTACCTTCAGGATTAGGTACTAGTTCCCAAACTTGGTTCCTCTCAAATTGGGCTAATTCTTCTTGCATAGCTATGATCCAATCAGGATCAGGTAGGGGTTCATCTATAGTTTTAGGTTCTATTTTTGAAATCATTGCTATTTGACTAAGGTTTCTATAGGAAGATCTGATCCTGACTCCTAGAGTTGGATCACCCACAATTTGATAGGTTGGGTGACTGAGTCTGGGTTTCTTGGTTTTTCTAGAACTTGGTTCAGCCTCCGGTCCGGCTGGTCGGTTTGGTTCACTATTTGATTCCACTCTTTGAGTTGGTTCAATCATTGGTTTAATAATTGGTTCATTTGACTCACTAGTTGGTTCAATAGTTAGTTCGTTTATGGGTTCAATTAAAGATTCACCAACTTGTTGATTATCTTCTTGATCAGTGTTTGATGAAGTTTGATTTGGACTTGAGTTAATTTCTTCATCAAATATTAGATTAGTTGTTTCTTCGATTTTCTTGGTTTGGTTGTTGTAAACCCTATAGGCTCTACTTGTTGTTGAATATCCTAGGAAGATGCCTGGGGTTGACTTAGACTGGAATTTTCCTAAGTAGTCTTTGGTGTTTAGGATATGGACTTTGCATCCAAAGACCCTTAGGTAGTGTAGATTTGGAAGTCTGTGGTAATATAGTTCATAGGGTGTTTTGTTGTGTCGTTTGTTAATCAGGACCCTATTTTGTATGTAGCAAGCCGTACTAATTGCTTCTGCCCAATATTGGTTGGCTAAATTAAATTCATTGAGCATAGCCCTAGCGGCTTCCTGTAGAGTTCTATTTTTTCTTTCGACTATCCCATTTTGTTGGGGGGTTCTAGGACACGAAAATTCATGTATGTATCCATTTACCTTACAGAATTCCTCGAACCATTGATTTTCAAATTCTCCCCCATGGTCACTCCTAAGTCTTTTGATTTTAGTATCGTTTTGATTTTCAATTATCTTACAGAATTCATTAAATAGGTTTAGGGTTTCATCTTTGGTCTTTAGAAATCTAACCCAGGTAAACCTAAAGTAATCATCAATTATGACTAAGCAGTATCGATTTCCGCTTAGTGACTTGGCTCCATGTGAATCAAATAGGCCAAGGTGCAGGAGTTCAAGTGTGGTTTGAGTTAGATTAGATTGAATTAGTTTGTGATTAGATCTGGTTTGTTTACCTTAATTACATGATTCACATATTAGGTTTTCATGATTTTTATTTTTGGGGATACCTTTAATTAAGCCAAGTTGGGTGATTTTTGAAATAATTCTTAGGTTAGTGTGACCTAATCTCCTATGCCAGAGGTTTGATTATTCTAACTGAGTTAACATGCATTTAGGTACTAAGGGAAGGTTTATAGTGTAAACATTATTTTTCCTAGTGCCCTTAAGCATGATTTCTGAGTTTTGTAAGTTTCTAATCAGGCAGTTAGAATTGTTGAAGGTAACTGTATAACCAGAATCACATAACTAACTTATGCTAAGTAGGTTAAAATTGAAGTTTTCAACCAAAAGAACTTTCTTAATAACAAAGTCAGATTTAAGTTCAATATTACCTGACCCAATTACCTTGAGTGTAGCATTGTTGCCAAATGTCACTGAGCCTAGGTTCTTGAACTTGAGTTTGGTAAATTTCAATTTATCTCCAGTCATGTGTCTGGAGCAACCGCTATCCAACATCCATTGGTCCAAATCTTTATGTTCCTTGATTTCGCCATCCTCTGAAAATGTCAGTCTGCCGTCATCATGTTCTGATTCTGATTCGGTCTCGACTTCTTCTGAGGCGGTTAGTGCGAGTAGGTTCGACTGTGGGACCTCTTCTTCGTTTTCGGAGGAGGACTCGTCCCACGTTGCTTGAAGTGCCTTCTTCTTCCTTCTATTCTTCTTGGTCTCATTTAGGTTCGGACACTCCGTCATGTAGTGACCCTTCTTCTTGCACTCGTAGCAGGTCACGTTGGGCTTGTTCTTTTCGTTTGCGGGTTCAGCTGGTTCATCCTTTCTTCGGCTGACTTTCCGTTTATTGGTTTGGTTCTTCAATTCCTTGTAGTAGTTTCGGGCCAGTCGGACCAGCTTAGGTCGATCTCCTTCTTCGTCTTCTGAGTCTGAGTCTGAGTTAGACTCAGGTTCAGGTTGAGGCTTTTTCTTTGTTGTCCTTCCAGTTTTACCTGCAACAAAGGCAATACCTTTCTCAGCCAAATTGCAGTTAGTCTGTTCATGTAATTCTAATTCAGAGAACAATTCATCTAATTTAATTTTTGAAATGTCCCTTGAGACCTTGTATGCATCTACCATAGATGCCCACAAGGAGTTTCTTGGGAAAGCATTTAAAGCGTACCTTATTAGGTCACAGTTTTCTACCTTGTGACCGATGGTGTGTAGTCCGTTCATCAATTCCTGAATTCGGGCGTGGAGTTGAGCTGCTTTTTCTTTGTCGGTCATTTTGATCATATACAGCTTGTTCAGGAGGAGATCCCTCTTGCTGATTCGAGTGTCTGATGTTCCTTCGTGCAGCTCGATCAGTTTCCCCCACAGCTCCTTGGCACTGTTGAAAGGACCCACCCGGTTCAGTTCCTCTTTTGTTAAGCCGCATTGGAGAGTCTGGGTCGCCTTTGCATCAGCTTCAATTTTCCGTTTCAGAGCGGTGTCCTATTCAGTGTAGGTTTGAGGTACTCCTTCAGCATTTTTCGGAATCTCCAGTCCAGACTGGATGATTATCCACATGTCCACCTGAATTTTCAGGTGGACCTCCATTCTGCTCTTCCAGTAGGAGAAGTCCTCCCCACTGAAGAGAGGTGGTCTTGCAATGCTGAAGCCTTCTTGCATGGCCATTTTATCTGAAAAACTAAACTAAAAAGAAGGAAATGTCCCAAGACTTGGTCTTGGATTAGTAGTGCGGGATAAAAAGTAATGATTATCGAGGGGTGTTGCACCAACCTCAATTAGCGAGAAAAATTTCGAATAAATAAAAAATATTAAGACAATTTCAAAAAAAAATCCGAAAAACTCTTAAATTGGTGGTTGCACCAAATTTGAGCTTCCCCGCTCTGATACCACTTGTTGGATCGAGAGAAACGATAGAGGGGGGTGAATATCGTTAAACGTTCGGATTAAAGTTAGAGCAATTACGCAGCGGAAATTTAAATCAAAACAACGCAAACACCAAGTTTTTTACTTGGTTCGGAGTCGCGGTCGGTTGCTACTCCAAGGCCCACGGTCGTTGACCGTTTACTATGGGCAATTCTATATGTGCGCAAAACAGTTTACAGAGAGATATTACAAAGGTAGTATAGTAAACTTAAAAATAGCTCTTCGTTACCGACGTCCGGTGTAGATTGAATTTTTGGGACGGAGGGACGTCGTCGGCGCTTGTATCTCGAGTTGGGAGGTTTCCGGAGCAGAGCGCAGAAGCAGAAGAGCGTAGGAGCGTTTGAAGAATTGTTGTTGGAAGCCTTGGGGTCGAAGGCCTATTTATAGCCCATGGGGGCGCCCGGAACGTCGGGGGCGCCCCCCCCCCCCCCCCACGTGTCAGCTGATTCGAGTTCTTCTCGGTCAGCTTTGATCCCTTCAAACTCGGGATCAGATCTTGACTGGGGTGCCCGGGACGCTGGGGGCGCCCGAGTTGACCGGGTCAGGCTCTTTTCCTGTTGGCTTCTCACTGGCTTGCTTCGTTAGCTTGAGCTAGAGGCGCCCGGGACGCTGGGGGCGCCCGGGAGCATGGGGCGCGCCCGAGAGCATAGGGGCGCCCCACCCATAAGTTGCTGAAGTGAACACTTGCTCCATCTTGTTTTGTGTTCACCTTGGGGGCGCCCGAGACACTCCGAGTGCCCTACTCAGCTGCTGCCTCACTCCTTTGAGGCTCTCTGAGCTGCAGACACTCGTTCCTTCAGTCCTGCATCCAGGTTTAGTCCAAAACAACATAAAACAATAATATGTTAGTTTATACAGCTTTAGTTGTCTTGGTTCTGACTTTGGGCCTCCAAAATGGAGCCCTAGGTCGAACCGACGCCTACTGTTCCCTCGACGAGGAACGCATCCTCACCTACTCCTCTCGGGAGAATGTACCTGATGCCAACCGGCTCCTCCGGTTAGACTTTTGCCTAGCAGTCCTTCGCCAGGTGCCTAGCTGTCCTTCGCCAGGTCTTCAGTACCAAGCTGTCCTTCGCCTGGTGCCTAGCAGTCCTTTGCTAGGTCTTCAGTACCAAGCTGTCCTTCGCCTGGTGCCTAGTAGTCCTTCGCTAGGTCTTTAGTACCAAGCTATCCTTCGCCTGGTGCCTAGCCATCCTTCGCTAGGACTTTGTATCCTGGCATTCCGTCGCCAGATGCCTAGCAGTCCTTCGTTGGGACTTTTCCTGCACACTTGAGTAGCATGTTAGATAGTCATAATACCTTAACTTTTTGAACCCTTTTGCCATTATCAAAACACAGGTTCGACTTGGTGCTTTCTGCCCCAACAGTAGATGGATTAATCAGTTGATTGTTGGGTTAACTAACGGGTTGCATGGGATTAATATGCATGTTGTGCCCTCAGGGTTAATTGGAGATTAAATCTAATAACCTAATCTTCAATTACATGGCGTAATTACGAACCTTCTATTTAAGTAAAGGTAATTAAATGGAATGGGATGGATTAGGTTAACCCTAGAACGGATTAGGGATTAATTAGCTAGTTACTATTTTTGTAATAGCTAATTAAATCCGTCCTTGATACAGGGACTTGATTTGGATTTTTATTGCTGATATTGGCGGGTGGTTCTCTTCACGTTTGGATTCTTCTATTTGGAGACGGGTACCCCTTGAGCATACCTGTATTTGATACATGCTGCTTATCCTTGAGGTTATCTCCCGTGTAGATTCATACAATCTCATTTGTTGTCTTGTGTATATTTAGGCATAGATGTAGTGATATGCTTCCATGCATTTGACATTGATGGATCATTGATTATTTTGTCAGTATACCTAGTAGATTACTTGTATCCCATGATATAGGATTCAAACCTATACCTAGCACACTGAGGTGTTAGTTGAGGACTTGGTGGGTGTTATATGTGTTTGGGTCATGTACCATCCTTACATTATTGCATGCTGACGATCATCGGCTCCTATGTAGTCTGAGCCCATCGTCAGTTACATGAGGATATGCACACACATCCACTCAGGGGTAGTGGCTGCCATAGAGTGTGTGCATTTGCCCTGTATTGCTCCGCACGGTCACTATTTGGAGGGTGGTTCCGGTGTGTGGTAGCAGCCAGGGATCCCTTCTCGTCTTGAGACACGAGAAGATGAGAGCTAGACTCCCCCATTGCTTGGGGTAGGAGAGTGACCTCCGCCAGCATCCTGTTCACTCGGTCACTCAGGAGCAGTGATAGCAGGGTGCGTACAGTTGTCATAGATCTACCCTTTCGGACGTCCATTTATGACAGGTGGACGATGATCTGACTGGTGTCAGGGGTGACACATGTCATTGCACCATGTGCATATTTTGCATCATGCATTGTTTGCTGCATTTGATTTCTGCACTTGATTGACATGCATATACTGGAGACTTGTTTATCTTAGATTATATGTTATACTTGTTTCATAGGGATATATTTCATCCTCTGCAGGATAGATGGATTCTGGTATGTACCTTTATTCAGTATCTTTAGTGTATACCCTTGTCTATGATTCATATGAGACTGTATTAGCGTGGACTCTTATTGTTATTATAACGTACTATGCATATCTGCTGGGTATTCGCTGAGTTTATGGACTCACACCGTTGCCATACTTTTTGATTTCAGAATGATATCTGCCAGGAGAGTCCGAGTCACCAGTCTCGTGCTTGCTACTACACCTGATTTGGTTTTATGAGTTACTTTCTGTTTTTGGACCATGTTATATTTTATTTCGTTACATTGGATTATCGTGGACTTGTAGGTTGTGGTTGGCTTTATGGGATTGTACTTTTGAGTCCTATGTTGGACTGTGTGTGGTTTTTGCTGCGTTCCTGCCCCCTAGCAGCTCAGGTAAGTTCGGGTTTTGGTTTTATTTGCATATTGCCATATATATTGTTATTCTGTTTGGATTAGAGGCCTGAGGCCCATATAAACTGCGTGGTATTGTTATACTTGTGTTATGTATGTGTAAATTGTCCGCCGGACAGGGGAGGTGTTGTCCGATTTTCTATTGGATCAGCGGCTCCTAAGTCTCGAGGCGTGACAATTTAATTTTGGTATCAGAGCTAGATTATCGGATACCTTGAGAACTTGTGGATTTACAGTGTCTATCTGATCCCAAATTATTTTGGTATCAGAGCGTAGGTTTGCAATGCCTACTTGTTTTACGAGTCTCTTCGGATTTGTTCGGAATACTTTTATCGATGTGATTGCTCTTTGGGACTGGGCAGCGACAGGACCTCTCCAGACGGCAAATTGGTAAAGTTATCCATTTTATCTTGTTTGTAATACTTGGTAATAATTCAACAGGTATGACTCGGGGTGCATATGTTCCTGCGCCGAGATGTGGTCCAGGACGACCACGTAAGAGGGCTTTAGAGTCTCAAACTGTAGGGTCACCTGAGAGACCCACTGAGGCAGAGTCTGTTAGTCATAGCCAGACTCAGCAGGATATTCCGAGGGGCCAGGATTCCCATACTCAGAGGGTCCCTTCCCCTTTTCCGTCAGTAGTTCCTACTATTTCTCCTGCTGTATCCGCTCCGGTATTATTCCCCGGGTCAGCAGCAGTACCCCCTCCGGCAGATCTAGTACCATTAGGATCTGCTTCGGTTTTCCCCACTGTTCCGTCGGAGACGCCTGTTCCGACATATCCTATTGTCTCTTCTATGGCGACTGTTCCGACGCATCCAGTAGTTACCTCGGTGGTACCTGTTCCGGCTATCCCCACTATTCCATCGGAGATGCCTATACCTGCTCTGATTTATACTACTATTCCATCAGCAGTACCGGTCCCACCTTATCCTACTATTCCACCAGCAGTACCGGTTCCACTTTATTCTGCGGTTCTACCAGCGGTACCGGGTCCATCTCATCCGACTATTCCACCTGGGATGCCTGCTCCGATGTATTCTACTGCTCCCCCGATTATGACTACTTCAGCATACCCCACTATTCCAACTATGTTGCAGGCCCCGGTGCTCCCTTCAGTCTCACCTGCATTAGCTGCCCCCGGATATCCTTCAGTACCTACGGTACCACCCGCAGCGTCCATCCCGATCCTGGCGATGGCTCCATCCATGGTCCCTGCTCCAGTATTCCCCACTGTGCCCCCTGCGGTATCTGCTTCTACAGGTGGCGTTATGGATCGAGCCAGGATTTCGATGCTGGCGGAGTCCATAAAGGGTCGGTTCACGTTATTCCATGGAGGACCGGATCCGACCGTGGCCCAAGCTTGGATCAGGACGTTAGAGAGCACCTTCTGATATGTGACATGCTCGGACTAGGATAAGGCCGAGTTGGCCATTTATCATCTGCGAGATCAGGCGTATACTTGGTGGACTACGCAGCAGACTATCATCGGGGAGCAAAACATCACATGGGACACCTTCAAAGAGGCATTTGTGGCGAGGTACCTTCGAGCGGCATTTCGTATGGCAAGGCGACAAGATTTTCTGAATCTCCAGCAGGAAGATCGATCTGTACTAGTGTTAAATCCGACACTTTTATCTCGCACTGAAAAATTTTGTGGAAAAGGTCCTAGGGTTTACGGACTCTTAGGCGAAGTTTCAGGATTCAAATGGATTAAAACGTAAATGTGCAAGGGGTTAGAAGTAATACTTCCTATTATGTAAGGGTGGCTGCGGAATTTTAGAAAGGACAGAGGGTCTTTTTGCAAAGATCCCTTTCATATACTTCCTCACTTACCCTTTCCTTGCGCTGCCCTAGCCGAACCCGACACCGCCTCGCTCCCTTTCGACTTCTCCTTTCACTGCGCGACGTCGTTCTTCTCCTCCCCGGTGCGATCGAGCTAGCCGGCGATCCTCTTCCTCAGCCTAGACCTCAGGCCGACGATCGTTCCTCTACGTTCTCCTTGTCATCCTACTTGCTCTCCGGATTTGGGGCGGGCGACCAGGGTCTAGAAGAGGGGAAATGGATTGGCGCAACCGACTGAGCACCTCGCTGGAGAATCTGATCAGGTAAGGTTAGCTTGATCTAAAACATTCCTGACCTGGTAATGGCTTGATGTTCCTATGGGTTTATCGTGTTCTTGGTGTTCTTCCTCTTCAGCTGTGGGTTTCACCAAACATGGGTTGCTGTGGCTGGCAGGATTTAGGTAAGGAGATGTTTTTCTATACTTGGTAGCTCTGTTTATTGCCCTATGATGGAGTAGCTGTAGCGAGTTCTATTCGAGTTGTTGGGACTTCGGGTTCCAGCTAATTGAGCTCCACTCTTGCACAGCTTCATCAGGTCCGGGCTTGAGGAGCTATCTTGGGTTGTAAGTGTGGCCTGTGGAAGATCGAGAGCTCCCTGGCATAAGGTAATCCTTTGGCGTGGAGTTCTTGCTATTGGTATTATGTGTAATCTTCTGTTATGGAATGGCTTGTTGCTAGATTCGACATATGGTAGGACTAGAGATGAATTCGTGTTATGATTGGCTCTATTTGAGTTGTTGCCATTTGATATCCTGTTGTGATCCTCTAGCGTTGCTTCACAGCTGTACCTAACTACTTGTTATGTTGGTTGATTGGTAGTTCTTCCCTTTAGATCTGGATGGAATGGTTAGCAATGGGTTATGGTTAAGTCTAATTTGAGATTAAAAGCTCATAACCTAAACGTGCTAAAGTTAATGGGAATTTAACCTAGAATGAACCCAATTCTAGTTACGCAGATTAATTAGAAGCCTTTCATTTAATTAGAGAGATTAAATGAAAAAGAAATGATTAGGTTAATCCTGGTTGGGTTTAGGGAGTAATTAGCTAAAGGCTGAATATGTTGACAACCTATAGGAGGTTAAGGAATTTGATTTTTCTAGACCTTACTATTTATAGTATGTGTATTAGCTATTCTTAGCTAAGCGACAACTTGGGTTGCCTACCGTTGTTGGCTTGATCGGTATAGGATCGACATACCCTGGTTGAAGGAGTTTCAGACCTTTGGGTTGCTTGTGGCGGGTTAGGTGACCTGGAAGACACGTATAGGGTACATATCCTACATTAATGTAGAAGGGTAGCATTAGCTATATGCTATCATTGTTAGTAGAGGATTGATACATCCTATTGCATGAGGACTTTGATTATGGATCACTTATACCTGGTTGATGATCTAGAAGGTATAGTTCGATAGGTGGCTTATATCGAGGTGAAAAAGTGTGAAACTAATTGCTTGGCACCTACGGGTTACCGTGTGTACTTGGTTTGGATAACCAAGGCGGTACATTCATACTTATGATTTGCGCTGAGACGAATCAGTTACGAGGCTAGACCACCTTTGGGTTGAAGATGCCGAAGACGACATGGAGAGGATGACTCAGTTTCATTAGGGTTTAGCGGCATACATTCAGACTCGTATGTCAGGATTTGTCCCGACCTCCTATCGAGAGGCATTAGAACGAGCGCTCATTATTGAGATGACTCAGCACAGATTGTTTGGGGGTAAGAAGAAGGGGAAGCTGACTGCGACGGACTCAGCTCAGATGCAACAGCCGCAGACTACTAGACAGAAGCGCGGCAGCCACACTCAGGCAGCTTCTAGTACTTCTGGGGCATCTTCTGGGCCCCAGAAGTCGAGACGTTCTTCCACCGGATCCTTCCAGTCTTCTCAGCAGGACCGGAAGAAGACTGCACAGCCATCTTACTGTACTCGATGCGGATCCAGAGAGCACGTAGTAGCAGACTGTCGCCTGGAGCAGGCCGTATGCTACTACTGCAGACTACCATGACACTTGAGCAGGGACTGTGCCTTGAAGGCACAGAATGAGAGGACGGGAGCCACTAGCCAGACTGGACATTCGGGGCAGACAGGAGCTCATAGAGGCAGACGGAGGACTCATCCTTCATTCCGCTAGCCGCATGCTGCCCCACCAGCACCTGCATACTTTATGCCAGGACATGAGTCTAGTTACACCCCAGCCTTATCTCAGAGCCTAGCTTCAGGACCTCTACAGCAGACTTATCCAGCTTATCAGTCTGTGATACAGCAGCCTCAGTACCCGGCGGGAGGGTCAGTTCAGCATCCTCAGTCTCAGTTGCAGTTCCCACCTCAGCAGTACCCAGCAGTGCCACCACCACCGCCTGAGACTAGACGGATTTATGCTGTCACTCGAGAGGAGGGCCAACGGGCCGACGGATCGATATTTCGCGGTACTATTTTTCTTTATGCCTTTCCTGCTGAGCTATTAGTTGATACTGGTAGTTCTTACTCTTTCATATCGTGGTTATTCATGAGTAGGGTTGGTAGATTAGCTACCGCTAGATCACAGCAGTTATCTGTATCCTTACCCTCAGGAGAGATCTTGAGTATTACACAGGAGGTCAGAGCATGCCCATTAGATTTTGGTAGTATTACCCTCACGGTTAATTTGTTAGTTATGGAGATGGTGGACTTCGATATTATTCTTGGCATGGATGTTCTTACCGCTTATCATGCCACAGTCGATTGCCAGACGAGGGTGGTCACTTTTCGGCCTCCGGACCAACCCTCGTGGGATTTCACTGGCATCAGGGATGAGGGCTTATCCGTTATTTCTGCGCTTCAGGCACAGAGATTGCTATCTCACGGTTGTCAGGGTTTCTTACTATCATTTATTAGCACCGACGACAGCAGTAGCCCTCCGCTCTCGGACGTTCCAGTGGTCCGAGAATATCAGGACGTATTTCCAGAGGAGCTACCGGGTCTGCCTCCCAGGAGGCAAGTGGAGTTCACTATTGAGCTGATACCGGGGACTTCGCCGGCATCGAAAGCTCCGTATCGTATGACACCGAGAGAGTTGGACGAGTTGAAGGTCCAGCTCCAGGAGTTATTGGACAGGGGATTCATCAGACCTAGTGTCTCACCATGGGGTTCCCCAGTTCTCTTCGTGAAGAAGAAAGACGGTTCTTTGAGGTTGTGCATCGACTACAGGCAGTTGAATGCAGTGACCATCAAGAACAAGTACCCCCTGCCATGGATTGAGGATTTGTTTGATCAGCTCAGGGGCACATCTGTGTATTCCAGGATTGATCTGCGATCCGGATATCATCAGTTGAGGGTCAGAGAGTCAGATGTCCAAAAGATAGCGTTCCGCACCAGATATGGACATTACGAGTTTTTGGTAATGCCATTTGGGCTTACCAATGCTCCAGCGGTATTCATGGACTTGATGAACCATGTATTTCTGGAGTATCTGGATCAGTTCATCATAGTATTCATTGATGACATCTTAGTCTACTCTCATTCCGAGGAAAAGCATGCACAGCATCTTCGCATCGTATTGGAGACTCTCAGACGAGAGCGTCTATATGCGAAGTTCAGCAAATGTGCCTTTTGGTTGTCATCAGTAGGTTTTCTGGGACACGTGGTATCTAGTAGAGGCATCTCAGTAGATCCCCAGAAGATCGATGTTGTTACCAGCTGGGAGCAGCCGAAGTCAATTACTGGGATCGCAGTTTCTTGNAATTGGAAGGAAGAAGAACCCTTTAAGGTTCTTGCCTTCTACTAGGGCCAAGATTTCTAAGAGAAGGCAAACAAGGGAAACACTCACCTTCCTTCAACCAAGGGCACCTTAAGATCTTAGAGAAGTAGAAATCAAGCGAAAGGATGTAAGTATCCCCTCGCCTGCAGTGTAATAGTTCTTGAATGTGGTATCCTTTAACATGTTGTAAACAAAAACCTAGGGTTTTTGTTCTTGTATGTTTCGGCCACCCCCCTTAGGGGAAGGCCTTGTTTTCTTTTGTTACATGATTAGACCTTGATACTTAGGGAATATGTGTATATTGATTTCCTTCATGATAGTTGAACAAAAGGGAAGAAGAACTAGGGTTTTGGTTCTTGTAAGATTCGGCCACCCCCTTAGGGGAAGGCCTTGTTCTCTTTTGTTACATAATTAGACCCTTGGAACTTAGGATATATGTATATGTGTGGTTTATGCAAATGTTGTGAACAAAACCTAGGGTTACACCCTTGTGTAGGTTTCGGCCAACACCCAAGAAGGGACCTTGGTTACCCCTTGATGCATGTGAAGACCCCTTGGAATTTAGAGTATACCTATATGTTGTGTCCCTACATTTTTGTGATAGCAAAACCTAGGGTTTTGAACTTGGATGGGTTTCGGCCAAGGCTTAGAAAAAGGGGTTAGTGAGGGTTGAATTATCCTACAATATATCCATGTTTAAGATAAGTATACAAGGTGTTTGAATAAATGTATGTGTGAATGATTAATGCAAAAGTCCTAATATTTCCCTACTCTTGATGTTTCGGCCAACCCACTAGGACTAGGGTTTGTAAAGGTCAAACTACCCTATGATATATGTTTATGGTTGGGGATGATCATATGTATATGTATGTGGTGTTAAATGGAATGGTTGATAAGGAAACCTTAATTGTTAGCATGCTTTGATATGTTTATGTATGAGGTGTTTAAATGAGATGTCTGATTGAAATCTTAATTGATAGCATGCTACCACTTTCTACGATATGAGTATGACCTATGTGACCAAAGCTTGTCAGGTCTAAGGTAGGGTAAGTGGTTGAAATATGATGCATGATGAAATATGATGAACATGTATGAAATGTGATGTATATATGAACATGTATGACATATGATGCATGTATGAACATGTATGAAATATGATGAATATATGAACATGTATGACATATGATGCATGTATGAACATGTATGAAATATGATAATATATGAACATGTATGAAATATGATGTATGTATGAGCATGCCTTATAGCCCATGGGGTACATTTATGAAATTGCATGTGATATGTTAAAATGCTTAAATGGATACTCAAATAAGTATGGGATCAAGAGCACCCCTTATGTTGTGTGGTGTGTCCCTACGGGATCATGAGCACCCTTGAAGAGTGGTGTGTCCCATAAGAGTGAATATGGAGTATCCCTTAGCATATATGTAACAGCATGATAAGTATTTTACTTTTAAGTTGTGTACCCGACTCGGAAGGGGGTCGTTAAATAAATCCGGGGTGCATGTTAACGTGGCTTCCGGTAGGACGGAAGGGTCCTGCTCTAATGAATTGGTGGCTCGCTACCCCAATTCATTAGGGAACGCGCAATAGTTTCCGCGCGATAGTTGGTACACAACAGGGCCCAATATGATATGGATGTATTTTTAAGTAATACCATTATGGAAATGTTTTGAAAACATTCATTGAAAATATTTGTAATATGTGAAGAGTATGCTTGAGGTACTTGATACTGCATGTTAGAAACTTGGATGTTTAATATGCTTTGATGAACTCATGCTTATGATTTATTATGTGTACATGTTGTTCTTTCGTATGGTTTTAGCGAGTAGGACAGGATCCTTACTAAGCATTTATGCTTACTAGTTTATATGTTATCTTATGCTGCAGATAAGGGTAAGGAACCCTTAAACTAAAGGAAGAGGCAGGAGGCTGAAGATGTGTGGGGTGGTGGCTCGGGAAGAAAAGACTTCTATATCTACATATGCTTATGTTATGCTCCTTGACAATAAGTGTTAGTGATTAGGATTGACATGGCATGATAGTGTTTACCTTGGAGGTCTCTTATACTTGATTATGTTATGAGTTACATTACTAGTGATATTATCATGTTGTAGAATGACTTTGATAGTTAAACAAGCATGCTTAGTCCTTAAGTCCTTGCATTGTTGTTTTAATGTCATGCTAGGAGATAGAAATAGAAAAAAAAAATATTACTATATGATTGAATGTACGTAACCCCGCCCCGAGAGTAGATATAAGGGCGGGCGTTACAAGTTGGTATCAGAGCAGATTTCCCCTCCACCACACACACATCAAGCTTCTTCCTGCCGCTTCCAAGTAAGAAATCCTAACTCGCTTATATTATTTCATGTACAGTAATGATATTAATAGAGATGGTTTATGCTTGCATAATATAGAGATGATATATGCTTGCATGAGATATAGATGATTTATGCTTGCATAATATAGAGATGATTTATTCTTGCATAACAAATGAAAGTAGTGATAATTCTTATGTTATTTTAATTATCACCTGTATGATAGACATGGCTAGAAGACGTAGCAATCGGGGTAACGAGACAGTACCCCCACCTGATATGATGCAAGTGATCACAGATCTGCAGCGTCAGGTCACTGAACAACAGCAGATAATAAACACTCTGAGGACCCAGCAGGGGAACACTGCAACCCCGCAGGGAAGTCAGAATGTAATACCTACTGAGCCTCCAACTGCACAGGCACCCCCGGACACTCCGGCCCGGGGAGCCCGACAGGAGGCCTATTTGATTCAGTGGCAGAGACTGAAGCCGGAAAAGTTCTCGGGCACCTGCGAGCCCTGGGATGCTCAGGCCTGGCTCAAGACAGTTGAGAGCACAGTGGAATTATTAGACTGGCCTGAGCATGAGAAAATTAAATGTGTCTCTTCTGCCTCACTGGCGACGCCAGGATGTGGTGGGAACGGGTAAAGGCTAGAAGATCAGTGGACCAGATGAAGTGGAAGGACTTTGAGTCCGAATTTCTGGAGGAATTCTTTAATATGCGAGTCACAAACAGGCACTTTGATGAGTTCACTGAATTCCGGCAGGGAAATCTCTCAGTCAACGATGCCGTTAAGCAATTTAACCGACTGGCACGATTATGTCCGGAGTTGGTCAGTACAGAGAAAGAAAGGGTCAGATTAATGCTCAAGATGCTCAGGCCCGAGATAGCTCTGAATGTAGCTGGTGGCGTTAATAGGCCCCAGACTCAGAGGAGCTGTTCAGCAGCGCCCTTATTACTGAGCATTATCTAAAGAAGATGAACCAGCAAGCCAACCACTGACCGCAGCAAGAGTCAGGATCAGTCGGGAGGTCAGAAACCTCCAAATAGCAACCCCCACTGGATGAAGAACCAAAATGGAAAGAGAAAGCCAGGGGATAAATCTGCCAGTGGTTATTTAGGCAAGAAGCCTAAATATCCCCAATGTGCCAATTGTGGGAAGATGCACCAAGGGACATGCCTTTTAGGCGCTAGGAGATGCTATACTTGCGGAAAGGAAGGACACATGGCAGAGAGTGTTCTGCCGCAGCCAAAGCACCTCAGCCGCAATATGATCAGTACAAAGGTGCTCCTCCCCAGTTACACCTGATGCAGGCAGCTATAGATGGTACACATATATGCCAGGGGAGATTAGAAGCCCCGCCTGCCACGACAAACGCCAGGGTTTTCTCTCTTACGAAAGAAGAAGTGGCGACTGCCTCTACCGTTGTCACAGGTCAGATATTTATTTACAGTCAGTATACTACTGCTTTATTTGACACTGGGGCAACGCATTCGTTTATCTCTATGCAATATGCCAAAAGAAATAATATGTCACTACAAGATTTAGACTGCAAATTTCTGACAACACTGCCCTCGGGTGAGGTGATGCCCTCTACCCAAATGCTACGGGCCGCACCAATCAGAATCGCAGATAGGGAACTTTACTGCGATCTGATAGTGCTAGATATGTCAGATTATGATGTGATATTGGGCATGGATTTCTTGAACAAATATGGCGCCTCTATTGAGTGCCGTAAACGAAGAGTTATCTTCCGACCTGAGGCGAAAATTCTGTTCGAATTTATCGGAGAGCCGAAGAAGAGGACAAGTAAATTCTTGTCGGCTCTGAAAGCAAGGAAGATGTTAGAAAAGGGATGCTCGGGATTTCTAGCTCATGTGGTTGATACCAGTCCTACAGAGGGGCCAAAGCTAGAAGACGTCAAGGTTGTATGCAATTACCCAGAGGTATTTCCCGATGACTTACCAGGGTTAGCACCTGAAAGAGATATAGAATTTGCAATTGAGTTGGTTCCTGGTACCAACCCTATTTCTAAGGCACCATACCGTATGGCGCCGACAGAATTAAAGGAGTTGCAAGGACAGTTACAAGAGCTACTTGACAAGGGATTCATCCGCCCTAGTCATTCTCCCTGGGGAGCTCCCGTACTGTTCGTGAAAAAGAAGGATGGGTCGATGTGAAGGTGTATCGACTATCGGTCGCTGAACAATGTGACTATCAAGAACAGGTACCCTCTACCCAGGATAGATGACCTGTTCGATCAATTGAAGGGAGCCACGGTTTTCTCTAAGATTAACCTGAGGTCTAGTTATCACCAAGTCACGGTGAAAAAGGAGGATATACCGAAGACGGCTTTCCGAACCAGATGTTAGAGGATATGTTACGGGCTTGTGCCTTAGACTTCAAGGGAAGCTGGTGTCGATACCTGAGCCTGGCAGAGTTTGCTTATAACAACAGTTATCAGGCTACTATCGGGATGGCACCGTATGAAGCTCGGTACGGAAGAAAATGCAGATCTCCTATATGTTGGCTTGAGAGTGGTGAAAAGAAGGAGATGGGACTCCAGACGGATATTATAGACGAAACCACTCAGGCTATAAAGAATATCCGTCAGAGAATAGAGACTGCTAAGAGTCGGCAGAAAAGCTACGCTGATAAGCGACGCAGACCACTAGAGTTTGAGGTTGGGGATTAGTATTCCTTAAGGTAGCCCTAGAAAGGGGTGATGAGATTCGGAAAGAAAGGGAAGCTGAGTCCGAGATATGTGGGACCGTCTCAGATTCTGAGACGGGTAGGCAAAGTGGCCTACGAACTGGAGTTACCGCCAGAAATGTCGGCTATCCAGAATGTTTTCCATGTATCAATGCTCAGGGAATGTATCTCTGATGTGAATCAGATAATAGAGCCCCAACCAGTACAAGATCAAGAGAACCTAAGTTCAGAACGCCGACCTGTTCAGATCTTAGACCGGGAAGTCAAAAAGCTAAGGAACAAGGAAGTACCCTTAGTAAAGGTTCTGTGGCGGAACGAACGATTCGAAGAAGCCACGTGGGAATGAGAGGAGGCAATACGATTGAAGTATCCGGAATTATTTTAAAGTTCGGGACGAACTTTTTATAAGGTAGGGAGGATTGTAACGCCCCGAAATTTCCCATATGAAATATTAGGAAATATATAAATTCATAAATATGAAATATTATGGAATTCATGAAATAGTATCATGAAATATTATGAATTCATAAATATGAAGTATTATGGAATTCATGAAATAGTATCATGAAATATTATGAAATATTATGAATTCATAAATATGAAATATTATGGAATTCATGAAATATTATCATGAAATATTATGAAATATTATGAATTCATAAATATGAAATATTATGGAATTCATGAAATATTATCATGAAATATTATGAAATATTATGAATTCATAAATATGAAATATTATGGAATTCATGAAATAGTATCATGAAATATTATGAAATATTATGAATTCATAAATATGAAATATTATGGAATTCATGAAATATTATCATGAAATATTATGAAATATTATGAATTCATAAATATGAAATATTATGGAATTCATGAAATAGTATCATGAAATATTATGAAATATTATGAATTCATAAATATGAAATATTATGGAATTCATGAAATATTATCATGAAATATTATGAAATATATGAATTCATGGAATATAATTAATATTATGAGATTTCATGATGGGCTTGGCTTAATGGGCTTGGATTAGTGCAAAATGTAATAAAAAGGAAATATAGAAGGGAGGAAGCAGGGATTGAACCTTGAACCTCCTAGTTGCACTAGCAATGTCTTAACCATTGCACCAAGCCATGTTTCTTGTTAGAGAAGGAGAAACATGCTTGTTAAAAGCTAGGGAAGTGAAGAGACATGTCTCTTCAAGAGAAAAGTATAAATAAGAGAAGGAAGTGGTTAGAATAACTACCTCTTCATCTTCCTCTTCACTTCTCCACCGAAAGTCTCTTCTTCTCCCTCTCCATTTTCGAAAAGTAAACCCTAGGGTTTTAACCCTAGGGAATTGGAAGGAAGAAGAACCCTTTAAGGTTCTTGCCTTCTACTAGGGCCAAGATTTCTAAGAGAAGGCAAACAAGGGAAACACTCACCTTCCTTCAACCAAGGGCACCTTAAGATCTTAGAGAAGTAGAAATCAAGCGAAAGGATGTAAGTATCCCCTCGCCTGCAGTGTAATAGTTCTTGAATGTGGTATCCTTTAACATGTTGTAAACAAAAACCTAGGGTTTTTGTTCTTGTATGTTTCGGCCACCCCCCTTAGGGGAAGGCCTTGTTTTCTTTTGTTACATGATTAGACCCTTGATACTTAGGGAATATGTGTATATTGATTTCCTTCATGATAGTTGAACAAAAGGGAAGAAGAACTAGGGTTTTGGTTCTTGTAAGATTCGGCCACCCCCTTAGGGGAAGGCCTTGTTCTCTTTTGTTACATAATTAGACCCTTGGAACTTAGGATATATGTATATGTGTGGTTTATGCAAATGTTGTGAACAAAACCTAGGGTTACACCCTTGTGTAGGTTTCGGCCAACACCCAAGAAGGGACCTTGGTTACCCCTTGATGCATGTGAAGACCCCTTGGAATTTAGAGTATACCTATATGTTGTGTCCCTACATTTTTGTGATAGCAAAACCTAGGGTTTTGAACTTGGATGGGTTTCGGCCAAGGCTTAGAAAAAGGGGTTAGTGAGGGTTGAATTATCCTACAATATATCCATGTTTAAGATAAGTATACAAGGTGTTTGAATAAATGTATGTGTGAATGATTAATGCAAAAGTCCTAATATTTCCCTACTCTTGATGTTTCGGCCAACCCACTAGGACTAGGGTTTGTAAAGGTCAAACTACCCTATGATATATGTTTATGGTTGGGGATGATCATATGTATATGTATGTGGTGTTAAATGGAATGGTTGATAAGGAAACCTTAATTGTTAGCATGCTTTGATATGTTTATGTATGAGGTGTTTAAATGAGATGTCTGATTGAAATCTTAATTGATAGCATGCTACCACTTTCTACGATATGAGTATGACCTATGTGACCAAAGCTTGTCAGGTCTAAGGTAGGGTAAGTGGTTGAAATATGATGCATGATGAAATATGATGAACATGTATGAAATGTAATGTATATATGAACATGTATGACATATGATGCATGTATGAACATGTATGAAATATGATGAATATATGAACATGTATGACATATGATGCATGTATGAACATGTATGAAATATGATGAATATATGAACATGTATGAAATATGATGTATGTATGAGCATGCCTTATAGCCCATGGGGTACATTTATGAAATTGCATGTGATATGTTAAAATGCTTAAATGGATACTCAAATAAGTATGGGATCAAGAGCACCCCTTATGTTGTGTGGTGTGTCCCTACGGGATCATGAGCACCCTTGAAGAGTGGTGTGTCCCATAAGAGTGAATATGGAGTATCCCTTAGCATATATGTAACAGCATGATAAGTATTTTACTTTTAAGTTGTGTACCCGACTCGGAAGGGGGTCGTTAAATAAATCCGGGGTGCATGTTAACGTGGCTTCGGTAGGACGGAAGGGTCCTGCTCTAATGAATTGGTGGCTCGCTACCCCAATTCATTAGGGAACGCGCAATAGTTTCCGCGCGATAGTTGGTACACAACAGGGCCCAATATGATATGGATGTATTTTTAAGTAATACCATTATGGAAATGTTTTGAAAACATTCATTGAAAATATTTGTAATATGTGAAGAGTATGCTTGAGGTACTTGATACTGCATGTTAGAAACTTGGATGTTTAATATGCTTTGATGAACTCATGCTTATGATTTATTATGTGTACATGTTGTTCTTTCGTATGGTTTTAGCGAGTAGGACAGGATCCTTACTAAGCATTTATGCTTACTAGTTTATATGTTATCTTATGCTGCAGATAAGGTAAGAACCCTTAAACTAAAGGAAGAGGCAGGAGCTGAAGATGTGTGGGGTGGTGGCTCGGGAAGAAAAGACTTCTATATCTACATATGCTTATGTTATGCTCCTTGACAATAAGTGTTAGTGATTAGGATTGACATGGCATGATAGTGTTTACCTTGGAGGTCTCTTATACTTGATTATGTTATGAGTTACATTACTAGTGATATTATCATGTTGTAGAATGTCTTTGATAGTTAAACAAGCATGCTTAGTCCTTAAGTCCTTGCATTGTTGTTTTAATGTCATGCTAGGAGATAGAAATAGAAAAAAAAATATTACTATATGATTGAATGTACGTAACCCCGCCCCGAGAGTAGATATAAGGGCGGGCGTTACAAAACTACAACATATAAACTTCTTACTTGTCAGGCGGCAAGATTGATGCTTGATGTCAGTGTGGCGGAAGGGTGGAACTGGCTCTGATACCACTCTGTGATGACCCGACTCAACTTCTCTCCCTTAAAGCGGACGTCACTTTTACTTAACCTTAACTTTACCTTATTCTTAGCCTTAGGTTACAACTACTTGACTTCCCTTAACTTGCTCTGATTTTTTTTCTTTTAAAAAAAACTTTCATTTTATTTGCTTTGCAAGGATTTGACCCCTAAACCTCTTAGTTGTAAAACTAAAGCACTAACCATCTGTCCTACAACACTTTCTTTTCAATGGTACCAGTCGATTGATAGATAGCCAGTCGACTGGTATCGGCCACAGAAACTTTCTGTGCCCGGCACCAGTCGACTGGCCTCATGGCAGTCGACTGGTGCATCAAACAGAAGGTTCTGTTCGATATCGCAGTCGACTGGTCCTGAACCAGTCGACTGGCACGCCTGAATCCTGCATTTTCAGACCCGAAAATTAGTTTCAAAAGTCCACAATTCACATACCTTCAATGTATATAAAGAAATAACTTCATTTCTATACTTTATACTAGTTTTATAAACATCCTAGCAACTCAAAACGAATCCAATAACTTGAAATTAGAATCATTGCGGAATTTAACAAAACTATCAAAACGTAAGCAAAACACTCTAGAGTTTGTACCAAACTTAACCTCTATGCGTAGTTTACACACCATGTTCACATTTTACCAATCAAGATATCAAACTCCAGGTTTCTAAATTTCATAAATTGCCTCTTAAGCTTATACCAAGGTTCTCTCCCACGGTTCCACCGCCACTGAGCATCAAAGCAAGTCCTGGTCACCTCCATAACTTATGCTTTTTCTTTACCTTTATCTGCAATAGGAGGAAATGCAACTAATAAGCAAAATTCTTAGTAAGTAAATCCTAAACTCATAAATCCATGCTATCAACAATAAACATGTTCAGTTCAAAGAATGCTTACTTCCAAAATACATGCACATGGGAAAACTTTCATATTCTTATCATGCTCAATCATGTTAAAAACATTACTTGCATAAAACATTTGCAAACTTAACATGCTCATACATTAAAACACTAACCTCCTTACTCTTACTCCTTATCATGCTTGCAAAGTATCAATGTGAACTTATTGAAATAAAGACATGCACTCAAAGCTAAAACACTTGTAAATACTTATATACTTGAAAATAATATTCAACATTCTTTAGGCCTTGACATTGTACCATGGTATCAATGTACCAATTGCGCGCTTCTCTAATAGGTTGTGGGGTAGCTAGCCACCACACCCTACTAGAGCTTCTTTCGAACTTTCGGTGGGCCTTCCATTTGCACGGTACATGTCACTTTCTGAAAATAAAATACTTTCTTACTTACAGTACTTATACTTATCAACTATCTTACTTTTGCATAAATTTTACACTTAAAACCCTTTACCTTTCTTACTTGGGACTTTCGTCGAGCACCTTGCGTGCCCTTAATCTCAACCTCATTTTTGGGACTTTTCAAAAATTAAATCTTATCATGCTTAGCTTACATACACCAAATCTAAACCAATTAAATTTCTATCATGAGAAAACATGCATCTTTAAGAACTTAAAACACACGATAACCATAATCTTAAAGCATGCATCATAAAACATGGTTCTACAACAAGAACTTACATACGAAAACTACTCCTATTGCAGGTGAGTGATCTACATACCCTTATCTTGAAGAAAACTCACTAAATCGAGGTATAAACCTAGCATAGAACTCCTCTCTTCTTCCTTGTGAGAAACCTCCACTCTTTGGCACTAGGGAGAAACCCTAGATTCTCTCTACTCAAGGGGAAAGAGAAGAAGAAGAAGAACTCCTTGGCTTCCTCTGTTTTCGCAGCCCCTCCCTCGCCCTCTTCTCGCACGCAGCCGCCAACAAGCCCTAATCCCCCTTACGTGACTTAAGCGGGGTTAATATATCTCTTAATGAAAAGGCCTAACTACCCTATAACATTATTTCTCTCCATCCTTTTTTGTGCTTGATACCCCTGGCCTTCCGGTTAGCCGAGCCCGCTAAAGGCCTTGGCCAGTCGCGTGGTCGCGAGGTCGAACCTCTCCGCGACCATTAATTAATTTTTTTCTAATTTTATTCCGAAAAATGCTAGAAAAATTCCTAAAAATCCATAATAATACCAGAAAAGTGTTGGGTATTACACTGACACTTGACCTACTCAGTACCAGGGTAGGGCGAGTTGATAGTATGTTAGAGAAGATGATCTAAGGAGTCAGGTAGGGGAAGGCATCCTTTATTTGGTCTTCTTAGCCGAGTGGAACTAGCCGAAGCTACCCCGTCACATCCTAGACTAGTTAGACCAAGGAGTTTCAATAGGTAGGTTAAAAGTACAACTTATATAAGTGGTTTTGCCTAGAAAGTGGTTGTTGATCCAATAAGGCTTCGGCCAAAGAAGACCTCTGTGCCTCGCCACGGCCTAGAAATCAATTATGGAAGTATACTTTTAAACTGCTTCTTGTCAAACCTGAATCTAACAGAGGTCAGATTAACTTTTATAAAACAAACTCAAACTTATCTCACATAAATCATAGGATCCCTTTGATTGATAACTTAGATCAAGTGAGATGAATAAGGACAACTAAATTCAAATTTTCAAATTCCTTAAGTCCTTTTTAAGTTGTTCAAAATTCAAAATATTCAATTCCTTAAATCTTTTAAATTCCTTAACTTTTTCAAAATTTCAAGTCTTCAAATTTCTTAAAGTTTTTCAAAATTCAAATTCTCCTAAGCGTTTTAAAAATTCAAACTTTTAAACTTCTTAAGTTTTTTTTGGGGGTTCAAATTTCTTAAGTTTCTTTAAATCATTCCTTTAACTCATTCAAAACTTAAACTAAATTCTAAAAAATCTCCTAACTGTAGGAAAACAAGTGGATAATTGACAGTGGGTGCTCCAGACACATGACTGGGGGATCCCACCAAGTTTACAAAACTCAAGTACAAAAGTCTAGGGACCGTTGCGTTTAGAAACAATGGTAAACTTAAGGTAATTGGCCTAGGTAACATTGAACTTGAGTCTGATTTTATAATTAAAAATGTCTTACTTATTGAAAACTTTCACTTCAATTTACTAAGTATCAGCCAATTGTGTGACACTGGGTATAAGGTTAGGTTCTTGTCCAATTAATGTCTGATCAAACACACTGACAACCCAAACATCACACTTAGAGGACATAGACACAATAACATCTATGAAATTAGGTTAACCCGTCCCCTAGCAAATTGTCATTTAACACATAAGGATGAGACTTGGCTCTGGCATAGGAGACTTTCACACACTCACTTCAGAAAATTACCTAAACTAAATGGTTTAGTTAGAGGCCTACCAAAGTTACCTAACTTTGAAACAACCTTATGTAATGCTTGCAACAAGGGAAACAAACTGGATCAACTCACAAACCAACTAATCAAACTCAAACTAAATCAATTCTTGAATTAATTCACCTAGACCTATTTGACTCACATGGGGTAAAATCAATTAGTGGGAATCTATACTGTTTAGTAATTATAGATGACTATTCAAGATTCACCTGGGTAAAATTCTTAAAAAATAAAGATGAAATATTTGATATATTTACTCAATTTTGCAAATTAACAGAAAATGAAAAAGGGGTTAAAATTATAAGACTTAGGAGTGATAACGGTGGGGAATTCAAAAATTAAAAATTTAATCAATTCTGTTTAGAAAATGGCTACCACCACGAATTCTCCTACCCTAAAACACCTCAACAAAATGGAATTGTAGAAAGAAAAAAATAGAACACTACAAGAAGCAACCAGAACAATGTTTAATGAATACAACTTACCTAAATACCTTTGGGCTAAGGCTGTCAGTACAACCTGTTATGTACAAAACAAAATAACTATAAATAAAAATCTAGGAAAAACATCTTTTGAAATCTATTATAACAAACAACCTAATATTAAGTATTTTAAAGTATTTGGATGTAAAGTGTATATATTAAATACTAGAGAACACTTAGGAAAGTTTACATCTAAGGTTGAGGAAGGTATCTTTGTAGGTTATTCCCTTACTAGTAGAGCCTATCGAGTTTATAACAAAACTACCCTAAGAATTGAAGAAACTACAAATGTAAAATTTGATGAAAAAATCTGACCCAAATAACTCTGATCAAACCACCTACCAACTAATTGATTTTGTTAGGTCCAGTACTGACCCAGATGAAAGCCCAATTAAGGACCAAGACCATGATCTGACTGAACCTTCACCTAACCAAACCAGAACCATTCGAGTTAGCTCAGCCCACCCTATTCATCAAATCATAGGTGATCCAAAACTAAGGGTTCAAACTATGTCAGCCTTTAGAAAACTTAGCCAGATTGCTTTAATTTCCAAAATTGAACCCATTAACTCCAAATCATATAGATAAATAACTCCAAATCTATACTCTATACTAGTTTCATAAACATCTTAGCAACCCAAAACAAACCCATTAACATGCAATTAGGATCTCTGCGAAATTTAATAAACTATCAAAACATATGAAGTCTATACTAGAGTTTGTACTCAACTTTGTCTCTATGCAAAGTTTAAACAAAATCATTACGTTCTACCAATCCAAAACATCAACCATAAGTTTCTATAAGACTTAACCCAAAGATCTCTTCCACGGTTCCGCCGCCACTGAACATCAATGCAAGTCTCGTTCGCCTCCCTAGCTTATGCTTTTTCTTTACCTTTATCTGCAATAGAAGGAAATGCAACTAATAAGTGATTTGCTTAGTAAGTAAATCCTAACTCACAAATCCATGCGATCGATGATAAACATGCACTTTTCAAAGGATGCTCGCTTCAAAATACATGCACTTGGAAATACTTGCACATGGGAACTTTCATATAATTATCATGCTCAATCATGCTTGAAAACATTTACTTACATTAAAACTGTAAAATATGCCTAATTAATAAAAAGAATAATAAATATATTTATATATTGATCATAAATAGGAATCAATTACATGAAAATTTAGAATAATTTTCTGAGATTTTTTGGAAAGGGGTGCGGGATTAATTGGGCACCTAATATGATTGCTAGGAATTAATTAATGAAAAATTATTTCCTATTCTATAAAGTTATTCATTTAAATAACCCGTGCCCTAAGTTTCCCTCGCCGACTCTCTCTTCTCTCCGCTCGGGCGCAACCGCAGACAGCCGGACCCGCTCGACTCCTTCCCTGTGCCCTAGCCGCTGCAGCCGCTGACCCAATTTTCTTCTTCTCCTCCCCTTCGCGTGTGCCCTAGCCGCAGCGTTGGCTCCTTCCTTCTTCCTCTCCCCTCCACGTGCCCTAGCCGTGGCCACACACGACCTCTCTTCTTCTCCTCGTCGCGTGAACCCTAGCCGACGACTACTATTTGCGTTTTCAACCTTGCGGACAAAGGGCGACGCTAGGCTGCAACCGGAGAAGGGTTTGCGATGCTGGAATTTTGAGGTTTCCTGTTTGCTTCCGAGGATCTCTATTTGCGCTTTCTGATCGTCGGCAACAGATCTAGGTAAGTTGAACTTTGGATTATGGTAGATCTATAGAATGGTTCTATTTAGATCAGTTGTAGAACTTGATTTGACATTTTGGTTTGTGATCTTTGGGTTAGGGGAGTTGATATTATTTGATCCTTTTTCCTCTCGTGTGGTGTTGCCAGATTCAAGCAAGGGAGTGGCAGTCGGCTATTGATCCGGTAAGGATTCCCTAGTGTGAGTATGAAATGATGCCATTGTTGTTTGATCCGTAATATCATGCTGTAAATTTTGAATAAACTGGGAATTGGGTAAACAGTGGGCTGTTGGGATGAATCGAACTGGAATTTTGATGTAGGTTTTGTGGTGGAGCTAGGGTTCCATCAGGGATTAAAATTCTTGATGAAGCTGTGATTTAGGAGCCGAATTGATCATGTGTCATCTTAGGTACGATGGGTTTGTTAGTGTTTAGTTTGAATTATTAAATTTGGGATAATTAAGGCCTAACCATTTTATTATGATTAATTAAATGGAAAGGGACGGATTAGGTCAACCCTAGAACGGATTAGGGATTAATTAGCAAGTTACTATTTTTTGTAATACCTAATTAAATATGTCCTTGTTACAGGGACTTGATTTGGATTTTTATTGCTGATATTGGCTGGGGGTTCTCTTCGCACTTGGATTCTTCTATTTGGAGGCGGGTACCCTTTGACTTATCTTTTAGATATTGTCATATTGCTATGCGTAGTTTGTTATATATAACAGTAAGATTGTATGCTATATCTGCCTTAGTATACCTGTATTTGATACATGTTGTTTATCGTTGATGTTATCTCCCGTTTAGATTCATACAGTCTCATTTGATGTCTTGTGTACATATATATGCATAGAGGTATTGATATGCCCTTTTTCTTTCATTTGACATTTATGGATCACTAGGTACCTTGTCATTATACCTAGTAGATTACTTGTATCCCATAATATAGGATTCAGACTTATACCTAGCACACTGAGGTGTTAGTTGAAAACTTGGTGGGTGTTATATGTGTTTGGATCATGCACCATCCTTGCATTATTGCATGTTGACGATCATCGACTCCTATGTAGTCTGAGCCCATCGTCAGTTACATGAGGATATGCACACACATCCACTCAGGGGTAGTGGCTACCATAGGGTGTGTGCATTTACCCTGTATTGCTCCGCACGGTCACTATTTGGAGGGTGGTTCCGGTGCGTGGTAGCAGCCAGGGATCACTTCTCGTCCTGAGACACGAGAAGATGAGAGCTAGACTCCCCCATTGCTTGGGGTAGGAGAGAGACCTCCGCCAGCATCCTGTCCACTCGGTCACTCAGGAGCAGTGATAGCAGGGTGCGTACAGTTGTCATAGCTCTACCCTTTTGGACGTTCATTTATGACAGGTGGACGATGATCTGATTGGTGTTAGGGGTGACACATATCATTACACCATGTGCATATTTTGCATCGTGCATTGTTTGCTGCATTTGATTTCTGCACTTGATTGACATGCATATATTAGAGATTTGTCTACTTGGATATATGTTATTCTTGTTCCATAGGGATTGATTTCACCCCCTTTCTGTAGGATAGATGGATTCGGGTATGCACCTGTATTTAGTATCTTCAGTATACCTTTCCGTTTGGTTATATGAGACTGTATTAGCGTAGACCCTTATTGTTATTGTAACGTACTATGCATATCAGTTGGATATCCGCTGAGCTTATGGACTCACACCATTGCCATTACTTTTTGATTTCAGGTTGATATCTGCCAGGAGGGTCCGAGTCGCCAGTCCCGTGCTTGTGACTGCATACGATTTGGGTTTTATCTACTATGTTCTGGTTTAGGACCATATTACGTTTTATTTCCTTGCACTGGATTTATCGTGGACTTGTGGTATGGCATTTGATTTATGACATTGTACTTTTGAGTCCATTGTTGGACTATGTGTGTGGTTTTTGCTGCGTTCCTGCCCCCTGGTAGCTCAGGTAAGTTCGAGTTTTGGTTCTATTTGCATATTGCCATATAGATTATTATTTTGTTTGGATTTGAGGCCTAAGGCCCATATAAACTGCGTGGGATGGTTATATTTATGTTATGTATGTGTAAATTGTCCGTCGGACAGGGGAGGTGCTGTCCGATTTTCTATTGGATCGTCAGCTCCTAGGTCTCGGGGCGTGACAATTTAATTTTGGTATCAGAGCCCAGGTTGCCGGATACCTTAGGGAGTTGTGGATTTACGGTGTACTTGCTTTACGAGTCTTTTCGGATTTGTTCGGAGTAGTTTTATCGATGTGATTGCACTTTGGGACTGGGCAGCGACAGGACCTCTCCAGACGGCAAATAGGTAAATTGGTAAAGTTAAGCATTTGATCTTGTTTGTAATATTTGGTAATAATTCAACAGGTATGACTCGGGGTGCATATGTTCCTGCGTCGAGACGTGGTCCGGGACGACCACGTAAGAGGGCTTTAGAGTCTCAGACTGCAGGGTCACTTAAGAGACCCACTGAGGCAGAGTCTGATAACCCTAGCCAGACTCAGCAGGATATTCCCAAGGGGCAGGATTCCCATACTCAGAGGGTCCCTTCCCCTTTTCCGTCGGTAGTCCCTACTATTCCTCCTGCTGTATCCGCTCCGGTATTAGTCACAGGGTCAGCAGGAGTACCCCCTCAGGTAGATCCTGTACCAGTGGGATCAGTTTCGGTTTTCCCATCTGTTCCATCGGAGACTCCTGTTCTGACCTATCCTACCTTTCTTCTATGGCGACTGCTCCGACGCTTCCGGTAGTTACCTCGGTGGTACCTGTTCCAGCTATCCCTACTATTCCATCGAAGACGCCTATACCTGCTCCGATTTATCCTGTCGTTCCACCAGCAGTACCGGCTCCATCCTACTTTACAGTTCCACCTGAGATGCCAGCTCCGATATATTCTACTGCTCCTTCGATTTTGACTACTTTAGCATATCCCACTGCTCCGACTATGATGCATGCCCCGGTACTCCCTTTTGTCTCACCTGCGGTAGCTACCCCCGAATTTCCTGCAGTCCCTACGGTACAACCCGCAGCGGCTCCATCCATGGTCCCTGCTCCGGTATTCCCCACTGTGCCCCTTGCGGTATCCCTTTCGTTCAGCGAGGCGACAGGAGTTTCTGAATCTCCACCAGGGAGATCGATCGGTACTAGAGTATGAGGCGGAGTTCAACCGTCTAGCGGAGTACTGTCCGCATATGTTGGCCGATGACATGGAGAGGGCGACGCAGTTTCACCAGGGCTTAGCGGCGTACATTTAGGTTCGTATGTCGGGATTTGTTGCTACATCCTACCGAGAGGAGTTAGAGCGAGCTCTTGTTATCGAGATGACCCAGCATAGACTGTTTGGAAATAAGAATAAGGGTAAGCAGGTCGTACATGACTCAGGTCAGACTCATCAGCCGCAGACCACTGGACAGAAGCACGGCAATCATACCCAGGCAGCTTCGGTCACTTCTGGGGCATCCTCTAGGCCCCAGAAGTCGAGTCGTTCTTCTGCAGGATCCTTCCGGTCTCCACAGCCGAACAGGAAGAAGACTGCACCTAGCTCTTACTGTACTTGTTGTGGGTCCAGAGAGCACGTTGTAGCAGACTGTTCCCTAGAGCAGGCAGTGTGTTATTACTGCAAGCTACCAGGACACCGGAGTCGGGACTGTGCGTTGAAGGAACAGAATGAGAGGACTGGAGTTACTAGCCAGATGGGACATACTGGGCAGTCAGGATCTCACAGAGGCGGGCGGAGGGCACAGTCTTCATTTCGTCAGCCGCACGCTGCCCCTCCAGCACCTGCCTACTTTATGCCAGGACATGAGTCTAGTTACACCCCAGCTTTATCTCAGAGTTTGATTGCAGGACCTCAGCAGCAGATTATTCCCCAGCATCAGACTTACCCAGCTTATCAGCCTGTGATGCATCAACCTCAGTACCCAACGGGGGTCAGTTCAGCAGCCCCAGCCTCAGATGCAGATTCCACCTCAGCAGTACCCGACATTACCACCACCGCCGCCTGAGACTGGACGGATTTATGCGGTTACTCGAGAGGAGGCACAGCAGGCTGACGGATCGGTATTTCGCGGTACCATTTCCCTTTATGCCTTTCCTGCAAAATTATTAGTTGATACTGGTAGTTCCTATTCTTTTATATCGCGGATATTCATGAGTAGGATTGGTAGATTGCCTACCTCTAGGGTACGACAGTTATCTGTGTCTTTACCCTCAGGAGAGATTTTGAGTATTACACAGGAGGTCAGAGCATGCCCATTAGATTTCGATAGTATTACCCTCACAGTTGACTTGTTGGTTCTGGAGATAGTGGACTTTGACATAATTCTTGGCATGGATGCGCTTACATCTTATCATGCCACTGTTGATTGCCAGGCGAGGGTGGTCACTTTCCGGCCTCCGGACCAACCCTCGTGGGATTTCACTGGCATCAGGGATGAGGGCATATCAGTTATTTCTGCGCTTCAGGCACAGAAATTACTATCTCACGGTTGTCAGGGCTTCTTACTATCACTTATTAGCACCGAGGACAACAGTAGCCCTCAGCTCTCGGACGTTCCTGTGGTCCGAGAATATCAGGATGTATTCCCAGAGGAGCTACCAGGGTTGCCTCCCAAGAGGCAAGTGGAGTTCACCATTGAGCTGATACCGGGGACTTCGCCGGCATCGAAAGCTCCATATCGCATGGCACCGAGGGAGTTGGACGAGCTAAAGGTCCAGCTCCAGGAGTTATTGGATAGGGGATTCATCAGACCGAGTGTTTCACCTTGGGGATCCCCAGTTCTGTTCGTGAAGAAAAAGGACGGTTCTTTGAGGTTGTGCATCGACTACAGACAGTTGAATGCCATGACTATAAGAACAAGTACCCTCTGCCACGGATTGAGGATTTGTTTGATCAGCTCAGAGACACATCCGTGTATTCTAGGATTGATCTGCGGTCTGGATATTACCAGTTGAGTGTCAGAGAGTGAGATGTTCAGAAGATAGCGTTTCATACCAGATATGGACATTATGAGTTTTTGGTAATATCATTTGGGCTTACCAATGCTCCAGCGGTATTTATGGACTTGATGAACCGCGTATTCTTGGAGTATCTGGATCGGTTCATCATAGTATTCATAGATGACATCTTAGTCTATTCTCGTTCCGAGGAGGAACATGCACAGCATCTTCGCATCGTATTAGAGACTCTAAGAAGGGAGCGCCTATATGCGAAGTTTAGCAAATGTGCCTTTTGGTTATCATCAGTCGGTTTTCTGGGACACGTGGTATCTAGCAGAGGCATCTCAGTAGATCCCCAGAAGATCGAGGCTATTACCAGTTGGGAGCAGCCGAAGTCAGTTCATGAGATTCGCAGCTTTTTGGGCTTAGCCAGATACTACCGACGATTTGTAGAGGGTTTTTCCACTATTGCTATGCCATTGACATGCCTCACCAAGAAGGGCGTGAAGTTCATTTGGATGGAGGCTTGCGAGACCAGCTTTCAGGAGCTGAAGCAGAGATTGATATCAGCACCTGTTCTTGTATTACCATCGGGAGAGGACGGATTTGTGTTGTATACCGACGCATCTCATCAAGGGCTAGGCGCAGTTCTGATGCAGCATGGACGAGTAGTATCTTATGCTTCCCGACAACTGAAGGAGCATGAGAAGAACTACCCGGTACATGATTTGGAGTTGGCTGCCATCATCTTTGCTTAGAAGATTTGGAGACACCACCTGTACGGTATTACTTTTGAGATCCTTACGGATCATAAGAGTCTCAAGTACCTGTTTACGCAAAAGGAGATCAATCTCCAACAGAGGAGATGGATGGAGTTCCTGAAGGACTACGATTGCACCATTAGCTACCACCCAGGGAAAGCTAATGTTGTGGCCGACGCATTGAGCAGGAAGTCCAGAGGGACTTTGGCCTGCCTCCGGGTATTAGTCACCGAGCTGGTTCAGGGTTTTTCAGAGTTGGGCTTGGAGGAGCAGAGACAGACTGAGCAGGGTATTCTTGTGACTATGGTTGCGCAGTCGTCGATCCGAACGAGAATTCGAGAGGCACAGGCCAGTGATCAGCACCTGCAGTTCTTGGGTAGCCAGATAGATTCAGGACAGCAGACTGAGTTCACCAGAGATGACAAAGGTATTCTTTACTTCTGAGGGAGATTATGTGTACCTGAGTCACATCCGGTCCTAGAGGAGTTACTTCAGAAGGCTCATCGCTCCCGATTTGCTATCCACCCCGACGGGACCCGCATGTACCGAGATCTGAGGCATGCCTATTGGTGGAATGGTATGAAGAAAGACATCGCAGATTTTGTAGCGAGATGCCTAGTTTGTCAGTAGGTTAAGGCTGAGCACCAGAGACCTGCTGGACTACTCCAGAAGATTCCCATTCCCGAGTGGAAATGGGAGCATATTATCATGAACTTCGTGGTGGGATTACCGAGGACTCAGCGAGGACATGATGTGATTTGGGTGATCGTTGATCAATTAACCAAATCCGCACACTTCTTGGCCATTCGGAGGACAGACTCCCTGGACAGACTAGCAGAGTTATACTGTAGGGAGATTGTTCAATTACATGGTATTCCGATGAGCATTATATCAGATCGAGACCCGCGCTTCACATCACATTTTTGGCAGAGCCTGCAGCGGGCTATGGGCACTGAGTTACGGTTCAGCACAGCTTTTCATCCGCAGACCGACGGGCAGTCAGAGCGGACTATTCAGACCTTAGAGGACCTACTGAGAGCTTGTGCTGTGGATTTCGGAGGCAGCTGGGAGGATCATTTACATCTAGTGGAGCTTGCCTACAACAACAGCTATCATGCGGCTATACAGATGGCGTCGTATGAGGCGTTGTACGGTAGGGCATGTCGGACACCCATCCTATGGGAGGAGGTTGGGGAGTCCCAGTTGCTAGGACCTCAGAGAGCACAGCACGAGGCAGAGTTGGTCCGTACTATTAGACGGCGGATGTCCGAGGCGCAGGATCGACAGAAGAGTTATGCGGATCGGAGACGGAGACCTCTGGAGTTCTCCATTGGCGACCATGTGTTTCTGCGTGTTTCACCCACAAAAGGGGTGAAGAGATTTGGTCTTCGAGGTAAGCTTGCACCGCGATACATTGGCCCTTTCCAGATTTTGGAAAGGATTGGAGCAGTGGCTTACCGTCTGGCGCTACCCCCTTCCCTAGCTGGAGTGCATGATGTATTTCATGTATCGATGTTGAGGAGATACGTACCAGACCCTACCCATGTGCTGACGGATATATCTGGTTCCCTTCAGCCCGATACGACGTTTGAGGAGGTTCCAACCCGGATTCTAGGCTACAGAGAGCGTCAGTTGCGGAACAAGACTATCCGTCTAGTTAGGGTCGGATGGCAGCATCACTCTGATGAGGAGGTGACTTGGGAGCTCGAGGATACGATCAGAGCTCGTTATTCTCACTTATTTACCGGAGGTATGTGTGATTAGATTTCGTTCAGCATTATACTATCTATATGTTGTTAGTATCTGCTGTGGGTAATTAACGAAATTTGGAGGACCAAATTTTTATTAGTGGGGGAGAATGTAAAATACGTCTAATTAATAAAAATAATAATAAATATATTTATATATTGATCATAAATAGGAATCAATTACATGAAAATTTAGAATAATTTTCTGAGATTTTTTTGGAAAGGGGTGCGGGATTAATTAGGCACCTAATATAATTGCTAGGAATTAATTAATGAAAAATTATTTCCTATTCTATAAAGTTATTCATTTAAATAACCCGTGCCCTAAGATTCCCTCGCCGACTCTCTCTTCTCTCCGCTCGGGCGCAGCCGCAGACAGCCGGACCCGCTCGACTCCTTCCCTGTGCCCTAGCCGCTGCAGCCGCTGACCCAATTTTCTTCTTCTCCTCCCCTTCGCGCGTGCCCTAGCCGCAGCAACGGCTCCTTCCTTCTTCCTCTCCCCTCCGCGTGCCCTAGCCGCGGCCACACGCGACCTCTCTTCTTCTCCTCGTCGCGTGAACCCTAGCCGACGGCTACTATTTGTGTTTTCAACCTTGCGGACAAAGGGCGACGTAGGCTGCAACCGGAGAAGGGTTTGCGATGCTAGAATTTTGAGGTTTCCTGTTAGCTTCCGAGGATCTCTATTTGCGCTTTCTGATCGTCGGCAACAGATCTAGGTAAATTAAACTTTGGATTATGGTAGATCTATAGAATGGTCCTATTTAGATCAGTTGTAGAACTTGATCTGACATTTTGGTTTGAGATCTTTGGGTTAGGGGAGTTGATATTATTTGATCCTTTTTCCTCTCGTGTGGTGTTGCCAGATTCAAGCAAGGGAGTGGCAGTCGGCTATTGATCCGATAAGGATTCCCTAGTGTGAGTATGAAATGATGCCATTGTTGTTTGATCCGTAATATCATGCTGTAAATTTTGAATAAACTGGGAATTGGGTAAACAGTGGGCTGTTGGGATGAATCGAACTGGAATTTTGATGTAGGTTTTGTGGTGGAGCTAGGGTTCCATCAGGGATTAAAATTCTTGATGAAGCTGTGATTTAGGAGCCGAATTGATCATGTGCCATCTTAGGTACGATGGGTTTGTTAGTGTTTAGTTTGAATTATTAAATTTGGGATAATTAAGGCCTAACCATTTTATTATGATTAATTAAATGGAAAGGGATGGATTAGGTCAACCCTAGAACGGATTAGGGATTAATTAGCTAGTTACTATTTTTTGTAATACCTAATTAAATCTGTCCTTGATACAGGGACTTGATTTGGATTTTTATTGCTGATATTGGCTGGGGGTTCTCTTCGCACTTGGATTCTTCTATTTGGAGGCGGGTACCCTTTGACTTATCTTTTAGATATTGTCATATTGCTATGCGTAGTTTGTTATATATAACAGTAAGATTGTATGCTATATCTGACTTAGTATACCTGTATTAGATACATGTTGTTTATCCTTGAGGTTATCTCCCGTTTAGATTCATACAGTCTCATTTGATGTCTTGTGTACATATATGTGCATAGAGGTAGTGATATGCCCTTTTTCTTTCATTTGACATTTATGGATCACTAGGTACCTTGTCATTATACCTAGTAGGTTACTTGTATCACATGATATAGGATTCAGACTTATACCTAGCACACTGAGCTTGTTAGTTGAAAACTTGGTGGGTGTTATATGTGTTTGGATCATGCACCATCCTTGCATTATTGCATGCTGACGATCATCGACTCCTATGTAGTCTGAGCCCATCGTCAGTTACATGAGGATATGCACACACATCCACTCAGGGGTAGTGGCTACCATAGGGTGTGTGCATTTACCCTGTATTGCTCCGCACGGTCACTATTTGGAGGGTGGTTCCGGTGCGTGGTAGTAGCCAGGGATCCCTTCTCGTCCTGAGACACGAGAAATGAGAGCTAGACTCCCCCATTGCTTGGGGTAGGAGAGAGACCTCCGCCAGCATCCTGTTCACTCGGTCACTCAGGAGCAGTGATAGCAGGGTGCGTACAGTTGTCATAGCTCTACCCTTTCGGACGTTCATTTATGACAGGTGGACGATGATCTGATTGGTGTCAGGGGTGACACATATCATTACACCATGTGCATATTTTGCATCGTGCATTGTTTGCTGCATTTGATTTCTGCACATGATTGACATGCATATATTGGAGATTTGTCTACTTTGGATATATGTTATTCTTGTTCCATAGGGATTGATTTCACCCCCTTTCTGCAGGATAGATGGATTCGGGACCATATTACGTTTTATTTCCTTGCATTGGATTTATCGTGGACTTGTGGTATGGGATTTGATTTATGACATTGTACTTTTGAGTCCATTGTTGGACTATGTGTGTGGTTTTTGCTGCGTTCCTGCCCCCTGGTAGCTCAGGTAAGTTTGGGTTTTGGTTCTATTTACATATTGCCATATAGATTATTATTCTGTTTGGATTTGAGGCCTGAGGCCCATATAAATGGCGTGGGATGGTTATATTTATGTTATGTATGTGTAAATTGTCCGCCGGATAGGGGAAGTGCTGTCCGATTTTCTATTGGATCGGCGGCTCCTAGGTCTCGGGGTGTGACAATTTAATTTTGGTATCAGAGCCCAGGTTGCCGGATACCATAAGGAGTTATGGATTTACGGTGTACTTGCTTTACTAGTCTTTTCGGATTTGTTCGGAGTAGTTTTATCGATGTGATTGCACTTTGGGACTGGGCAGCGACAGGACCTCTCCAGACGGCAAATAGGTAAATTGGTAAAGTTAAGCATTTGATCTTGTTTGTAATATTTGGTAATAATTCAACAGGTATGACTCGGGGTCCATATGTTCCTGTGTCGAGACGTGGTCCGGGACGACTACGTATGAGGGCTTTAGAGTCTCAGACTGCAGGGTCACTTGAGAGACCCACTGAGGCAGAGTCTGATAACCATAGCCATGTAACACCCCAAAAATATGATGAAATGTTATATGAAATATTATAAATTCATGTAATATTATTATGGAATATTATGAAATGTCATGAATTCATGAATATGAAATATTATAAATTCATGAAATATTATTATGGAATATTATGAAATATTATGAATTCATGAAATATTATTATTATTATGAAATTTCATGATGGGCTTGGCTTAATGGGCTTGGATGTGGATTAGTGCAAAATGTAATAAAAAGAAGATGTAGAAAGGAGGAAGCAAGGATTGAACCTTGAACCTCCTAGTTGCACTAGCAATGTCTTAACCATTGTACCAAGCCATGTTTCTTGTAAAGAAAATAAGAAACGTGCTTGTTAAAGCTAGGGAAGTGAAGAGACATGCCTCTTCATGAGAAGAGTATAAATAAGAGAGGGAAAGGAAGTTACACTTCTTCTTCTTCTTCCCCACTTCAATTTTCGAAAAGTAGAGTCTTCTTCCCCACTTCAAATTTCGAAAAAGTGCCCTAGGGTTCTAACCCTAGGAAGTTGGAAGGATAAAGGAACCCTTTAAGGTTCTTGCCCTTTACTAGGGCCAAGAGTGCTAGAGAAGGCTAACAAGGGAAACACTCACTTTCTTATTCTTCAAGGGTACCCTAAGGAGTAAGAGAAGGAGAAATTCAAGCGAAAGGATGTAAGTATCCCCTCGCCTACAGTGTAATAGTTGTTGTATGGTTCCTTATTTTTTTGTGGTTTTCGAAAATGGGGTTTTTCCCCTTTGAAGGTTTCGGCCACCCCTTAAGGGGAGGCCTTGATCACTCCTTAATACATGGGAAGACCCCTTGAGACTTAGGGTATATAGGTATGTGGATTTTCTTCATGATGTTGTGAACAAAAACTAGGGTTCTCACCCTTTGTAAGTTTCGACCAAGGTAAAGGATTTAGGAGTTTAAGAGTTAAATTTCTCTAGGATGTATTTTATATTTAGTGTAATATATGATGGTGTAGACAATGTGTTTGTATAAATGTTTGGTTACAAAAATCCAACTTTTTTCCCTACCCTACAAGTTTCGGCCAACCCTAGAGGGATTTTAGGGTTGCATATTTATCCTATGATGAAATCTATGGTGAATAAGTGGTATAATATGTATGTGAAGTGTTTGGGTAAATGCTTGTGAGAAAGTTTGATTTCCAAAAAAACCCTAATTCCCTACTTTGTAAGTTTCGGCCAACACCCTAAAGTTAGGGTTTGTGATGGTTAAACTACCCTACGAGACATGATTATGTTGGTAAGATGATATGTGTATGCATGTGATGTTTAAATGGAAGGCTTGAATCAAAATCTTGATGTTCTCTAGTATATGATTTTCGGCTAAGGCATGATATATTAGGTTTGTGAAAGTTGATTACCCCATGATGTATGCTATGCTTAGTATGATACATGATGTACGTAAATATGATACTTGTATGGGATGTCTGATGTCAAAAACCTAAGCTACCTCTACCCTTGATTTTCGGCCAAAACCCTAGATTTAGGGTTAAGAAGGACTCAATTAACTCATGAAGCATGCTACCCCTTTCTATGACATGAATATGATTTATGTGACCAATCTTGTCATCTATATAAGTATGTTTAAGGGGTTGAATTATGATGTATATATGAGCATGTCTTATAGCCCGTGGGGCACCCTTATGAGATTTCATGTGATATGTATGATGAAATGCTTGAAAGGATACCCCACTAAGTATGGGATCAAGAAAACCTTTATGTTGTGAGGTGTGTCCCTATGAGATCAGAAACACCCTGGAAAAGTGGGTGTCCCTTGAGCAGTGAATTTGGAGTACTCCTTAGCATATATGTAAAGACATGATAAGTATTTTACTTTGTAAGTTGTGTACCCGACTCGTAAGAGGGGTCGTTAAAAGCCAGACTCAGCAGGATATTCCCAGGGGCCAGGATTCCCATACTCAGAGGGTCCCTTCCCCTTTTCCGTCGGTAGTCCCTACTATTCCTCCTGCTGTATCCGCTCCGGTATTAGTCACCGGGTCAGCAGGAGTACCCCCTCTGGTAGATCCTGTACCAGTGGAATCAGTTTCGGTTTTCCCTTCTGTTCCGTCGGAGACTCCTGTTCCGACCTATCCTACCATTTCTTCTATGGCGACTGCTCCGACGCTTCCGGTAGTTACCTCGGTGGTACCTGTTCCAGCTATCCCTACTATTCCATCGAAGACGCCTATACCTGCTCCGATTTATCCTGCCGTTCCACCAGTAGTACCGGCTCCATCCTACTTTACAGTTCCACCTGGGATGCCTGCTCCGATATATTCTACTGCTCCTTCGATTTTGACTACTTTAGCATATCCCACTGTTCCGACTATGATGCATGCCCCGGTACTCCCTTTGTCTCACCTGCGGTAGCTACCCCCGGATTTCCTGCAGTCCCTACGGTACCACCCGCAGCGGCTCCATCCATGGTCCCTGCTTCGGTATTCCCCACTGTGCCCCCTGCGGTATCTGCTTCTACAGGTGGCGTTATGGATCGAGCCCGGATTCCGATGCTGGTGGAGTCCGTAAAGGGTCGGTTTACGTTATTCCATGGAGGACCGGATCCGACCGTGGCCCGAGCTTGGATCAGGACGTTAGAGGGCACCTTCCAATATGTGACATGCTCCGACTGGGAGAAGGCCGAGCTGGCCATTTATCATCTGCGAGATCAGGCGTATACATGGTGGACTAATCAGCAGACTATCATCGGGGAGCAGTACATCACATGGGACACCTTCAAGAGGCATTTGTGGCGAGGTACCTTCCAGCGGCCTTTCGTTCAGCGAGGCAACAGGAGTTTCTGAATCTCCACCAGGGAGATCGATTGGTACTAGAGTATGAGGCGGAGTTCAACCGTCTAGCGGAGTACTGTCCGCATATGTTGGCCGATGACATGGAGAGGGCGACGCAGTTTCACCAGGGCTTAGCGGCGTACATTTAGGTTCGTATGTCGGGATTTGTTGCTACATCCTACCGAGAGGAGTTAGAGCGAGCTCTTGTTATCGAGATGACCCAGCATAGACTGTTTGGAAATAAGAATAAGGGTAAGCAGGTCGTACATGACTCAGGTCAGACTCAGCAGCCGCAGACCACTGGACAGAAGCACGGCAATCATACCCAGGCAGCTTCGGGCACTTCTGGGGCATCCTCTAGGCCCCAGAAGTCGAGTCGTTCTTCTGCAGGATCCTTCCGGTCTCCACAGCCGAACCAGAAGAAGACTGCACCCAGCTCTTACTATACTCGTTGTGGATCCAGAGAGCACGTTCTAGCAGACTGTTCCCTAGAGCAAGCAGTGTGTTATTACTGCAAGCTACCAGGATACCGGAGTCGGGACTGTGCGTTGAAGGCACAGAATGAGAGGACTGGAGTTACTAGCCAGATGGGACATACTGGGCAGTCAGGATCTCACAGAGGCGGGCGGAGGGCACAGTCTTCATTTCGTCAGCCGCACGCTGCCCCTCCAGCACCTGCCTACTTTATGCCAGGACATGAGTCTAGTTACACCCCAGCTTTATCTCAGAGTTCGATTGCAGGACCTCAGCAGCAGATTATTCCCCAGCATCAGACTTACCCAGCTTATCAGCCTGTGATGCATCAGCCTCAGTACCCAGCGGGGGGGTCAGTTCAGCAACCCCAGCCTCAGATGCAGATTCCACCTCAACAGTACCCGGCATTACCACCACCGCCGCCTGAGACTGGACGGATTTATGCGGTTACTCGAGAGGAGGCACAGCGGGCCGACGGAACGGTATATCACTGTACCATTTCCCTTTATGCCTTTCCTGCAGAATTATTAGTTGATACTGTAGCGACCCGCCTTCTTACTGCCTTAGACGGATCGTTACTTCCCTCTACTTCTCAACTTTCATACATGACTAAAAGTAAAATACGGAAATCTTTTTTTTTTCTTTTAAATTCTTCTAACAATTGTATTCTAACTTAAGTAGTCATGCATGATACCATATCACACTTTCCTTCTCAAAACTCGTAGTTGATACTTATTGAAACAAGCCTCATCCAACTCAAACTGCCCGTACCAGTCGACTGGTGACGTGGCAGTCGACTGGTACGCCTGTAATCAGAATTACAGGTTTCGGCTCTTGCTTCTTAAGCCCACCATTCATTCAGTTTCGAGCCATATCAAACTACGACACCATTTCTATACTCTATGTCAGTTTCCTAAACAATTTAGCCAATCAAACGAATCCATAAACTGGAATTTAGGACTTTTATGGAAGAAAATAAACTAAACAAGTTTATATAAACTTTAACAATAGAGTTTGTACCAATCTTGACTCCTATGCATTCATAACGCCAAATACATGTTCTACAACCTTGCTAATGCATTATGAAATGTGATTGCAACTTTTCTAAACATTTTTAAGCAATAAAAACTTGATTCAAAGGGAAATTGATACTATCTTGGCACAAACACCTTTTTCTCTAACAAAGTATCAATATCTCTAACTACTTACACTTTTACTCATCCAATGCAATCATAAGGATATGTATGCTAAATGAAATGACATGGAATCTTTACTCTAAGAAATTGAGCATGTAAAACTATCCAAAACTCAAATACTCTATAATCTCCATAAGCAAGAACTTGAAATTTGAATAAACTTAAACATTACAATTCAAATAACTAAATTGTCTCGTCTCAAAGATCTCTCCATAATCAGCCACCACACACACTCTACTCAGCACCGCCTCGTCGTCTTCCTTCAGAATTGCTTGCCTTTACCTTTATCTGCAATAAGAGGAAATGCAACTAGTAAGCAAAAAGCTTAGTAAGCACTATCTAGCTCACAAAATCTCGAATGTGCAAACATGCTTCTAGAACAATATGAAAATCATATGAGGTACTAATATGCTTGAAAGAAAACTAAGAACATGTATAATCTCAAAACATGCATACTCAAGCAATAATAAATCTCAATCTACTTTTCTTGGCTCAACTTGAAACTTTAGCTATTCTTTAACTTTTGAAAACTTTCTGAAACTTTAGGAAACTTTGCTAAAGCATATACTTAAAAATACTAATCACTTGGATCCACTGAAGACGTAAGTACCATCTCATGCGCGTTCCCTAAAAGGTTGGGGTAGCGAGCCACCAATCCTAATAGAGCAGACCTTAGTCTACCAGGGCCAAGACCTTGGAATTGGACACCTGGATTTCTTTAACGACGCCCTTGGACGCCGGGTACTGGTCTTAGAAAATAAAATAGCTTTTCTTTCTTTTCTTTCTTATCTGTAAATGCCTTGGCATTTTCTGGAGCACCTTGCGTGCTAAAATCCCTAAGTCTTGACTTTTCGGAATTTATTAAGGCCTTGGCCTTTTCTTTTCTTATCTTTATCTTCTCTTTTCTTTTCTCATAGCTTTTCTTGGTCCCTAATCTCATATAGGGTGCTTATCAAACATATACAAGCATATAAGGAACTAAGATTACNGAACAGACAAAGGGGAGCAAAGGAGAAGGAACCTAAGTTGAAGAAATGTCCTAGTTAACCTAGTATTGAAACCCTAAGACCTAACGAAGGGCTGTTAGGCACCTAGCGAAGGGCTGCTAGGTATCGTAACCCTAAGACCTAGCGAAGGGCTGCTAGGCACCTAGCGAAGGGCTGCTAGGCACCTAGCGAAGGAATGCTAGGCATAGAAGACCTAGCGAAGGGCTGCTAGGCACCTAGCGAAGGGCTGCTAGGGAATGAAGACCTGGCGAAGGACTGCTAGGCACCTGGCAAAGGACTGCTAGGAAATGAAGTCTTGGTCCAAGGGACTGAGCAACTTAGCTGAGCGATGACTAAGGACAGGAGTAGAGACGGGTCAGGGTTTAGGCGTCTCGAGGTCCGGAGGTATCGGAAGCTAAGCAAAAGTCCACCTGAAGGGCTGGGTGGCAACCGTCTCCTGAAAGGAGTAGGTGAAGGGCAAGTTCTCGGGGATGGGAACTTGTGCCGGTTCGACCTAGGGTTTTGTGGAAATCCAAAGTCTGAACCAAGTCCTTAAGACTAAAATTATATGTATATGTGCTATGTGGTTATGTATCTTGTAGGTACCAAGAGTGAAAGATGTTGTAAGCTGCTGGAGGCCCTAAGTAGGGCGCCCCCATCATTGGGGTCGCCCCCAACAGTGGGGGCGCCCCCAGACAAAGGTAAAAAGTGCAGTCTTGGTTGGTAAGCAGAATAGGTGTCAAGCGGGGCGCCCGGAGCGTCCGGGGTGCCCGGATTCGAACCTGTTTGTGCTGTTTCGAGTCCGAAACACAGATAAGCCTCCATGAGGGCGCCCGGGATGTCCGGGGCGCCCTGGTCAAAGATGTTATCAGCTGTGGCGAGGTAGGCGCAGGGATAATGTTTGACCGAGTCTTCCGGGGCGTCCCAGCATCCAGGGTGCCCCCAGGAGGCATATATAAGGGGCTTCGACCCCTCTGCTTCAGTAAGAACTTCCAAGAGCGATCCCAAGCATTCTGACCGATGACAACACGCTAGAAATGAGGCTCTACGTCTGGGAGGCTCCAAGAGGAGGTGTGCGGCACTTCGGAGGTCCAGATCGGCCGAGCTTCAGACTTTGTCTTGTTGGTTTGCTTTTAGTTAATTACCGTACTTAAATTTCTATATTATTGCTTGTAATCCTGCACTGTAAGTCGGGTTTCTCTGCCTCCGGAAAGTCCGGGAAGGAGACCAATAGTGGACGGGCGTTCCCGTGCATAGGCCTTGGATGTACTGACCCTGGGGGGTCGGGAACCAAGTAAAAGTCCGCTGTGTCCTTTGCTTTGTTTTTCGTTCTATTTATTTTCCGCTGCGCTACTAATATTCTATGCCCAGAACGAACGAATGTTTTACGAAGAATTGTGAAAGATTTTTCACGGTCGATATTCACCCCCCTCTATTGACGGCACCGGTCCTACAATTATAACGTACTATGCATATCTGCTGGGTATTCGCTGAGTTTATGGACTCACACCGTTGCCAACTTTTTGATTTCAGGTTGATATCTACCAAGAGGGTCCAAGTCGCCAGTCCCGTGCTTGTGATTTCACCCGATCTGGTTTTAATATGTTACTTTATGTCTTTGGACCATGTTATGCTTTATTTCGTTGTTTTGGATTATCGTGGACTTGTAGTTTGTGACTTGTTTTATGGGATTGTACTTTTGAGTCCATTGTTGGACTATGTGTGTGGTTTTTGCTGCGTTCCTGCCCCCTGGCAGCTCAGGTAAGTTCGGGTTTTGGTTCTATTTGCATATTGTCATATAGATTATTATTCTATTTGGATTTGAGGCCTGAGGCCCATATAAACTGCGTGGTATTGTTATTTCTGTGTTATATATGTGTAAATTGCCCGTCGGATAGGGGAGGTGCTGTCCGATTTTCTATTGGATCAACGGCTCCTAGGTCTCGGGGCGTGACAATTTAATTTTGGTATCAGAGCCTAGGTTATCGGATACCTTGATGACTTATGGATTTACGGTGTCTACTTGTTTTACTAGTCTTTTCGGATTTGTTCGGAGTAGTTTATCGATGTGATTGCACTTTGGGACTGGGCAGCGACAGGACCTCTCCAGACGGCAAATAGGTAAATTGGTAAAGTAAACCATTTGATCTTGTTTGTAATACTTGGTAATAATTCAACAGGTATGACTCGGGGTGCATATGTTCGTGCGTCGAGACGTGGTCCGGGACGACCACGTAAGAGGGCTTTAGAGTCTCAGACTGCAGGGTCACTTGAGAGACCCACTGAGGCAGAGTCTGTTAACCATAGCCAGACTCAGCAGGATATTCCGAGGGGTCAGGATTCCCATACTCAGAGGGTCCCTTTCCCTTTTCCGTCGGTAGTCCCTACTATTCCTCCAGCAGGAGTACCCCCTCTAGCAGATCCAGTACCAGTGGGATCAGTTTCGATTTTCCCTTCTGTTCTATCGGAGACTCCTGTTCCGACATATCCTACCGTTTCTTCTATGGCGACTGCTCCGACGCATCCGGTAGTTACCTCGGTTGTACCTGTTCCAACTATCCTCACTATTCCATCGGAGACGCCTATACCTGCTCCGACTTATCCTACTGTTCCACCAGCAGTACCGGTCCCATCTTATCCTACTATTCCATCAGCAGTACCGGTCCCATCTTATCCTACTATTCCACCAGCAGTACCGGTCCCATCTTATCCTACTGTTCCATCAGCAGTACCGGTCCCATCTTATCCTACTGTTCCACTAGCAGTACCAGTTCCACTTTATTCTGTGGTTCCACCAGCGGTACCGGGTCCATCTTATCTGGCTATTCCACCTGGGATGCCTGCTCCGATGTATTCTACTGCTCCCCCGATTATGACTACTTCAGCATACCCCACTGCTCCGACTATGATGCAGGCCCCAGTGCTCCCTGCAGTCTCATATGCATTAGCTGCCCCCGGATTTCCTGCAGTACCTACGGTACCACCCGCAGTGTCCGTCCCGATCCTGCCGACGGCTCCACCCATGGTCCCTGCTCTGATATTCCCCACTGTGCCCCCTGCGGTATCTGCTTCTACAGGTGGCGTTATGGATCGAGCCCGGATTTCGATGCTGGCGGAGTCCGTAAAGGGTCGGTTCACGTTATTCCATGGAGGACCGGATCCGACCGTGGCCCAAGCTTGGATCAGGACGTTAGAGAGCACCTTCCGATATGTGACATGCTCGGACTGGGAGAAGGCCGAGCTGACCATTTATCATCTGCGAGACCAGGCGTATACTTGGTGGACTACGCAACAGACTATCATCGGGGAGCAGTACATCACATGGGACACCTTCAAAGAGGCATTTGTGGCGAGGTACCTTCCAGCGGCCTTTCGTTCGACGAGGCGACAGGAGTTTCTGAATCTCCAGCAGGGAGATCGATCTGTACTAGAGTATGAGGCGGAGTTTAACCACCTAGCACAGTACTGTCCCCATATGGTTGCCGATGACATAGAGAGGACGACGCAGTTTCACCAGGGCTTAGCGGTGTACATTCAGGTTTGTATGTCGAGATTTGTTGCTACATCCTATCGAGAGGAGTTAGAGCGAGCTCTTGTTATCGAGATGACCCAACATAGACTGTTTGGAGATAAGAAGAAGGGTAAGCAGGTCGTACATGACTCAGGTGAGACTCAGCAGCCGCAGACCACTCAGAAGCACGACAATCATACCCAGGTAGCTTCGGGCACTTCTGGGGCATCCTCCAGGCCCTAGAAGTTGAGTCGTTCTTCTGCAGGATCCTTCCGGTCTCCACAGCCGAACCGGAAGAAGACTGCACCCAGCTCTTACTGTACTTATTGTGGATCCAGAGAGCACGTTGTAGCAGACTGTTCCCTGGAGCAGGCAGTGTGTTATTACTGTAAGCTACTAGGACACCGGAGTCAGGACTGTGCGTTGAAGGCACAGAATGAGAGGACTGGAGCTACTAGCCAGATGGGACATGCTGGGCAGTCAGGATCTCACAGAGGCGGGCGGAGGGCATAGTCTTCATTTCGTCAGCCGCACGCCGCCCCTCCAGCACCTGCCTACTTTATGCCAGGACATGAGTCTAGTTACACCTTGGCTTTATCTCAAAGTTCGATTGCAGCACCTCAGCAGCAGACTATTCCCCAGCATCAGACTTACCCAGCTTATCAACCTTTGATGCATCAGCCTTAGTACCTAGTGGTAGGGTCAGTTCAGCAGCCCCAGCCTCAGATGCAGATTCCACCTCAGCAGTACCCGACATTACCACCACCACCGCCTGAGACTGGACGGATTTATGCGGTTACTCGAGAGGAGGCTCAGCAGGCCGACGGATCGGTATTTCGCGGTACTATTTCCCTTTATGCCTTTCTTGCAGAATTATTAGTTGATACTGGTAGTTCCTATTCTTTTATATTGCGGATATTCATGAGTAGGATTGGTAGATTGCCTACCTCTAGGGTACGACAGTTATCTGTGTCTTTACCCTCAGGAGAGATTTTGAGTATTACACAGGAGGTCAGAGCATGCCCAATAGATTTCGATAGTATTACCCTCATAGTTGATTTGTTGGTTCTGGAAATAGTGGATTTTGACATCATTCTTGGCATGGATGTGCTTACAGCCTATCATGTCACTGTCGATTGCCAGATGAGGGTGGTCACTTTCTGGCCTCCAGACCGACCCTTGTGGGATTTCACTAGCATCAGGGATGAGGGCATATCAGTTATTTCTGCACTTCAGGCACAAAGATTATTATCTCACGGTTGTCAGGGCTTCTTACTATCGCTTATTAGCACCGAGGACAGCAGTAGCCCTCAACTCTCGGATGTTCCTGTGGTCCGAGAATATCAGGATGTATTCCCAGAGGAGCTACCAGGTTTGCCTCCCAAGAGGCAAGTGGAGTTCACTATTGAGCTGATACCGGGGACTTCGCCGGCATCGAAAGCTCCATATCGCATGGCACCGAGGGAGTTGGATGAGCTTAAGGTCCAGCTCCAGGAGTTATTGGATAGGGGATTCATCAGACCGAGTGTTTCACCTTGGGGTTCCCCTGTCCTATTTGTGAAGAAAAAAGACGGTTCGTTGAGGTTGTTCATCGACTATAGACAGTTGAATGCCATGATTATCAAGAACAAGTACCCTCTGCCACGGATTGAGGATTTGTTTGATCAGCTCAGAGAGACATCCGTGTATTCTAGGATTGCTCTGCGGTCCGGATATTATCAGTTGAGGGTCAGAGAGTCAGATGTTCAGAAGACAGCGTTTCGTACCAGATACGGACATTATGAGTTTTTGGTAATGCCATTTGGGCTTACCAATGCTCCAGCGGTGTTCATGGACTTGATGAACCGCGTATTCTTGGAGTATCTGGATCGGTTCGTCATAGTATTCATAGATGCATGACATCTTAGTCTACTCTCGTTCCGAGGAGGAACATGCACAGCATCTTCGCATCATATTAGAGACTCTCAGAAGGGAGCGCCTTTTGGTTATCATCAGTCGGTTTTCTGGGACACGTGGTATCTAGCAGAGGCATCTCAATAGATCCCCAGAAGATCGAGGCTATTACCAGTTGGGAGCAGCTGAAGTCAGTTTATGAGGTTCGCAGCTTCTTGGGCTTAGCCGGATACTACTGACGATTTGTAGAGGGTTTTTCCACTATTGCTATGCCACTGACACGCCTCACCAGGAAGGGCGTGAAGTTCATTTGGACGGAGGCTTGCGAGACCCGCTTTCAGGAGTTGAAGCAGAGATTGGTGTCAACACCTATTCTTGTATTACCATTGGGAGAGGACGTATTTATGCTGTATACCGACGCATCTCATCAGGGGCTAGGCGCAGTTTTGATGCAGCATGGACGAGTAGTATCTTATGCTTTTCGACAGCTGAAGGAGCATGAGAAGAACTACCCGGTACATGATTTGGAGTTGGCCGCCATCATCTTTGCTTTTGAAGATTTGGATGCACCACCTGAACGGTATTACTTTTGAGATCTTTACGGATCATAAAAGTCTCAAGTACTTGTTTACGCAGAAGGAACTCAATCTCCGACAGAGGAGATGGATGGAGTTCCTGAAGGACTATGATTGCACCATTAGCTGTCACCCAGGGAAAGCTAATGTTGTGGCCGACGTTGAGCAGGAAGTCTAGAGGGACTTTGGCCTGCCTCCGGGTATTAGTCACCGAGCTGGTTCAGGGTTTTTCAGAGTTTGGTTTAGAGGAGCAGAGATAGACCGAGCAGGGTATTCTTGTGACTATGGTTGCTCATTCGTCGATCCGGACGAGAATTCGAGAGGCCCAGGCCAGTGATCAGCACCTGCAGTTCCTGGGTAGCCAGATTGATTCAGGACAGCAGACTGAGTTCACCAGAGATGACGAAGGTATTCTTTACTTCCGAGGGAGATTATGTGTACCTGAGTCACATCCGGTCCTAGAGGAGTTACTTCAGGAGGCTCATCGCTCTCGATTTGCTATCCACCTGGGCGGGACCCGCATTTACCGAGATTTGAGGCGTTTCTATTGGTGGAATGGCATGAAGAAAGGCATCAGGATTTTGTAGCGAGATGTCTAGTTTGTCAGCAGGTTAAGGCTGAGCACCAGAGACCTGCTGGACTACTCCAAAAGATTCCCATTCCCGAGTGGAAATGGGAACATATTACCATGGACTTCGTGGTAGGATTACCGAGGACTCAGCGAGGACATGATGCGATTTGGGTGATAATCGATCGATTAACCAAATCCGCACACTTCTTGGCCATACGGAGGACAGACTCCCTGGACAGACTAGCAGAGTTATACTGTAGGGAGATTGTTCGATTACATGGTATTCCGATGAGTATCATATCAGACCGAGACCCGCGCTTCACATCACGATTTTGGCAGAGTCTGTAGTGGGCTATGGGCACTGAGTTACGGTTCAGTACAGCTTTTCATCCGCAGACCGACGGGCAGTCAGAGCGGACTATTCAGACCTTAGAGGACCTACTGAGAGCTTGTGTTGTGGATTTCAGAGGCACCTGGGAGGATCATTTACATCTAGTGGAGTTTGCCTACAACAACAGCTATCATGCGGCTATACAGATGGCGCCGTATGAGGCGTTGTACGGTAGGGCATGTCAGACACCCATCATATGGGAGGAGGTTGGGGAGTCCCAGTTGCTAGGACCTCAGAGAGCACAGCAAGAGGCAGAGTTGGTCCGTACTATCAGATGGCGGATGTCCGAGGCGTAGGATCGATAGAAGAGTTATGCGGATCGGAGACGGAGACCTCTGGAGTTCTCCATTGGCGACCATGTATTTCTACGTGTTTCACCCACGAAAGGGGTGAAGAGATTCGGTTTTCGAGGTAAGCTTGCTCCGTGATATATTGGCCCTTTTCAGATTTTGGAGAGGATTGGAGCAGTGGCTTACCGGCTGGCGCTACCACCTGCTCTGGCTAGAGTGCATGATGTATTCCATGTATCGATGCTGAGGAGGTATGTACCAGACCCTACACACGTGCTGCCGGATGTATCTGTTTCCCTTCAGCCTGATACGACGTATGTGGAGGTTCCGACACGGATTCTGGGCTACAGAGAGCGTTAGTTGCCGAACATGACCCCCTGTCTAGTTAGGGTCGGATGGCAGCATCACTCCGATGAGGAGGTGACTTGGGAGCTCGAGGATACGATCAGAGCTCGTTATCCTCACTTATTTGCCGGAGGTATGTATGGTTAGATTTCGTTCAGCATTATACTATCTATATGCTATTAGTATCTGCTGTGGGTAATTAACGAAATTTGGGGACCAAATTTTTATTAGAGGGGGAGAATGTTAAATACGGCGAAAAAAAATCGGTAGAATAAAATTTTTCGAAAATTTTATTGGCAGAGTTAGAGATTATAATAAATGGGAAGGTTAAATAACTAAAAACTTTTACCCTAAGGACAAAGTTTGAATTTCTGAAAGTGAAGAGACCTTTTTGCAAAAAGCCCCCCTTTAGGTTTTAAAGCCTTCGGCCGCATCCCCTAGCTGCAGATCCCTCCCCTCACGAGCCCTAAACCCGCAGCCAAGCGCCGCCCTTCCGTTTTCTTCTCCTCATCGTGACCTAGCCATCGGTGAAGGTCGCGCCGCCTCCCTCTTCCCTTCGCGAGCCCCTAACCCACGGTCGACGCCGACTTCTTCCTCCGCTCGCGTGACCTAGTCGCAGACACCGCGACGCCGACCTCCTTCCTCAGCTCTTCTCCGCGAACCCTAGCTAGTCGTCGGCACCTCTTCACCAGTGATTCTCGACCACCGTCGCAAGACTCTGCCTTGCGACCTGTCGGTTTCTGCCAATCCAGGAGTTCCCTGGGCCTCATCGCCGACCAAGTGGAGTTGCCATCTTAGGTAAGCTTTGATGGTTTCCGATTGGTCTTTGAATGGAATTGTGCCGAAATTTGATTGAGGTTGTACAATTTAATTGATCATAGGTTGGCTGTTGCTAGTTGGATTAATCAGAGGTGTTGTTTTGAGATTTGATATTTGAGCAGGAACTTGGTGGTGATCAGATTTCGGAAGTAAGCATTTCACCATTAAATTGATTTCTGAGTTAGGTGTAGATTATTACATGGAGGTGTATGTGGGGGGGGGGGGGGGGGGGGGGAGGGGGGGGGGGGGGGGAGGCTGCCGTGAGTTCATCTCATGGGCAATACTGTAATAGGAATGGATACTTGTGTTAAATTGGTTTTCCATATAATCTGTGATTGAATTAGAATCTTAGGTGGTTCACTAGGGGTGGTAAGTTGGATTGGTAGCACCTTGATTGGTGGTTGCCGTGAGCTCCATTTGGAGACGAAACCTTTGGATAGTTTGAAGAGTGAACGGGTTAGGTTTATTTGGGAATTTAAACCTAATGAGTTAACTTGGTAAATTCGGATTCCAAACCTGATTGGAATCTAATCGGGATAATTTAGGATAATTAAGGCCTAACCATTTTATTATGATTAATTAAATGGAAAGGGACGGATTAGGTTAACCCTAGAATGGATTAGGGATTAATTAGCTAGTTACTATTTTTGTAATAGCTAATTAAATCTGTCCTTGATACAGGGACTTGATTTGGATTTTTATTGCTGATATTGGCTGGTGGTTCTCTTCGCATTTGGATTCTTCTCTTTTGGAGGCGGGTACCCTTTGACTTATCTTTTAGATATTATCATATTGCTATGCATGGTTTGTTATAAATAACAGTAAGATTTTATGCTATATCTGCCTTAGTATACCTGTATTTGATATATGCTGCTTATCCTTGAGGTTATCTCCCATTTAGATTCATATAGTCTCATTTGCTGTCTTGTGTATCTATGTGCATAGAAGTAGTGAGACGTCTTTTTTTTATCATTTGACATTTATGGATCACTAGCTACCTTGCCATTATACCTAGTAGGATATTTGTATCCCATGATATAGGATTCAGACCTATACCTAGCACACTGAGGTGTTAGTTGAGGACTTGGTGGGTGTTATATGCGTTTGGGTCATGCACCATTCTTGCATTATTGCATGCTGACGATCATCGGCTCCTATGTAGTCTGAGCCCATTGTCAGTTACATGAGGATATGCACACACAACCACTCAGGGATAGTGGCTACCATAGGGTGTGTGCATTTGCCCTGTATTACTCCGCTCGACCATGATTTGGAGGGTGGTTCCTGGCGTGGTAGCAGCCAAGGATCCCTTCTCGTCCTGAGGCACGAGAAGATGAGAGCTAGACTCCCCCATTGCTTGGGGTAGGAGAGAGACCTCCGCCAACATCCTGTCCACTCGTTCACTCAGGAGCAATGATAGTAGGGTGCATACAGTTATCATAGCTCTACCCTTTCGGACGTCCATTTATGACAGGTGGACGATGATCTAACTGGTGTCAGAGGTGACACATATCATTGCACCATGTGCATATTTTGCATCGTGCATTGTTTGCTGCATTTGATTTCTGCACTTGATTAACATGCATATACTGGATACCTGTTTTCTTGGATTATATGTTATACTTGTTCCATAGGGATTTATTTCACCCTCTGTAGGATAGATGGATGCGGGTATGTACCTTTATTCAGTATGTTTAGTGTATACCCTTGTCTATGATTCATATGAGACTGTATTAGCATGAACTTTTATTGTGATTATAACGTACTATGCATATCTGCTGGGTATTCGCTGAGTTTATGGACTCACACCGTTGCCACACTTTTTGATTTCAGGTTGATATCTGCCAGGAGGGTCCGAGTCGCCAGTCCCGTGCTTGTGATTTCACCCGATCTGGTTTTAATATGTTACTTTATGTCTTTGGACCATGCTATGCTTTATTTCGTTGTTTTGGATTATCGTGGACTTGTAGTTTGTGACTTGTTTTATGAGATTGTACTTTTGAGTCCATTGTTGGACTATGTGTGTGGTTTTTGCTGCGTTCCTGCCCCCTGACAGCTCAGGTAAGTTCGGGTTTTGGTTCTATTTGCATATTGCCATATAGATTGTTATTCTGTTTGGATTTGAGGCCTGAGGCCCATATAAACTACGTGGTATTGTTATTTCTGTGTTATGTATGTGTAAATTGTCCGTCGGACAGGGAAGGTGCTGTCCGATTTTCTATTGGATCAGCGGTTTCTAGCTCTCGGGGCGTGACAACCAAACATTTTTCACCATCTGTATACTGGTATAAGAGAGCTATGTTCTCAAATTTGTAGATGTAGTCCTCTAGATCCGTCTTCCCATCGTAGTTAGCAATTCCTGGACTAGGGAATTGCTTAGGTATGAGGTCTTCTACGATGTCACGAGAGAAAGGGGTAGATGGCGCTTTCAGGAGGGTTTTGGGTCCCTCGATCTTCCCGAGTCCTTCCTCATGCCGCAGAGCGTTGGAGGCGACAGAGTGTGCTTTCTCCAAGTCCCCAAAGAAACCTCGCCGGGGCGCTGGAGCGCTGGAGCTGTCATTGCCAGTCCCGCCGGAGGCGAGACGGATCTTCGAGACCGGTGGTGCGAGGTAGACATTCTTGGAATCTTGCCTTGCACCGAAGTTGCTTGTCATGAGGCGGCTTGCTCTATCTGGTGTTGTTCTAACACTCCCTTGACGACATTGGCGACTAGGCGATCCAACTCCTCCCTCATCAAGATGATGGGTTGTCCCTCTGGATCTGCCATCACGGTGCTCCTTCTGGTGCTTTGATTGAAGTTTCTCACAGATGGCGCCAAACTTATTCCGGAAGGAAACGACACGGACGACGAGTCACCAAGGCGTAACCCACGAGGACGGTGACGGGGAGAAGACGATCACTTCCTGCGTGATTAACACGAGCGTTAATGGGAACGCATCTGAAGGTTTTTCGGTGGAGTCTACTCCGACACTCCAGAATTCTTTTAGGAGGACAACAAGGAAGTAGGATTTTGTTAAGTTCGGAAAGCTTACCACATTACCTGGGTCCTGAAGCACCTTATATATCTAAGGGTTTGATCATACGTGTCTCCTCGTTCCTTAATCATCGGTTATGTGATATCTTTTAGGTAACGGCCGCTGCGATCATTAAGGTCTTAATTGCCACATGAAACAGACAATAATTATCCGATAACTTTCCTGTTCTGAAAAGAGAAATGACTACTTCAAGTCGAGCTCTCTAATATATTGATCCTTGAGCTCCACTCTCCTGAGTCGGTCTTGGGGTATTCTCTCCCGAGCTGATCTCGGGGCCTTCATTTATTTTACCGAGAGGGTTTCGGGGTCTGACACCTGAGCCAACCCCGGGGGCTCTTGTCTGTTCTCCCGAGGCAGCCTCAAGAACCTGAATCCTGACCTGACCTTGGGCGTCTGTCCTCCTGAGATAGTCCTAGGAGCCTGAACCTGACCTCGGTCGTCTGTCCTCCCGAGGTAGTCCCAGAGCCTGAAGCTCGGCCTAACCTCGAGCGTCTGTCTTTCCCGAGGTAATCTCGGGAGCCCGACCACCCAGTTTGATCTCAGATTCAGTGGACCCTAATACGTAGTTTCTTTGTGCCATGTGTCCATTTTGAGATGCTCAATCCTATCAACAACTTTCAATTGAGACGCCTGAATTGAAATGAAACGCCCCGGAGGAACGGTATTTGCTCGAGAAGAATAAAAGAAGACAAATCGAAGAACAAAAGGCAAAAACAAAAAAAGGTAGTTCAATTTCGATTAGGTTTAGAGTCTTCACCAAGGAAAAAATAACAATCAAAAGAAAGATTTTATATTTTATTTTATTATTTTCCACCATTATAATTCAGTTTAAATTCTAAAAGTTGTATATATTAGTTGACCACGATTAATTTTATAATCATTTACAAAAAATTAAATTAAAAAATCAAATAAACCATAGGGTATATTCTTTTAACTTCATTGAAAATCGATTTCTTTTTCATTCTACAATTCTATTATTTGCCCAGCTCTAGGAGTAATTATTCACGTTTAAATGCTAAAACAAAATCGTGCCTTTGTTCATTATCAAATGCACGTCTTGTTGATAGAATTGAATAGTCCATACTCGGTATGGAAGATGAAGAAGTCGTAGGGTACGATATTACAGATCAAAACGACCTTCCTTTCCGGGTCCCGGGCCCCCCCTCAGGAGACGCACCCGGGAAGGTTAGCCCGAAGACCCCTCCCAAGAGCACCCCGAGAGGTTAGGCCCCGAAAGCACCTTGGGAGTTATAGCCCCCGAAGACCCCGAGCTCATCTCGGGAGGTGGAGTCCCCACAATGACCCACCTCAGGAACTGACCCCCCTTTCTCGGTGCGGATAATTACCCCCGTTGGAAAAGGTCTGCACGACCCTTAAATATCGCAACGAGCGGAAGCGTGATAATGACACAGACTGTTTCAAAGGATATCCTATCACTGTCGAAAGAGGGGGGCGTGGCTTAAGTATCGGAGACGTGGTACCGATCGAGGGGGCACTTCTAGTCTGTCGACGTAAGTATAAAAGGTAGTCCAACCCCTCCGGTAAGGGGGTTACGCTATCTCAACTCTAGACATATTCTTTACCTCTCACTACCTTTACTTCTCGGACGGACACTGACTTGAGCGTCGAAGTGGACTCCGTCGGACCCCCGTCGGCGTGTCCCCTAACGCTCGTGTTAACCTTCCAGGATCCTAAGTTCCTCCCCGCCGTAGCAACTTCTACAGGGGCAGAACTCCAGCGCCTAGCCATCGTTGTCGACTCTTTCCGGAACAAATTTGGCGTCGTCTGTGGGAAACTAGCAAAGCACCTGAAGGAGCACCGATGGCAGGATCGGAGGAACAACCCCTTGCCCTCACAAGAGAGGAACTTGACTGTCTGGTGGCTAACGCCATCAAGGAAGTGCTAGAGCAACACCAAGTCGAATAGGCTATCCCGCGACAAGGGGATCAGACGAGGGAGGAGATCCCAGAGTCTCTGTCTCGCATTCACGGAGATCTGTTACCCTTGCGGGGCGACAGGACGGAGCAGCCCAGGGCCTCCAGAGAGAATCTCCCGGAGACATTGAGAAGACCCACACGGTGGCCTCCAGCGCCCAAAGGCACGAAGAAGGACAGGGGAAGAGGGATGAACCCAAGACCTCTCATAAGGTCCCCTCTACACCTTTCTCATTCTAGATTGTTGAAGACCCCATGCCCAATCAGTTCCGTGGGTCGGGGATGCCTGATTATGATGGAAAGACGGATCCAAAGGATTACGTCTGTAAATTCGAGAATGCGGCACTCCTGCACCGGTATACTGACGGTGTGAAGTACCGAGTGTTCTTGAACACCCTGTCCGGAGCAGCTCAGCGGTGGTTCTAGAGGCTGCCACAAGGTTCTATCAACTCCTTCACGAAGTTCAAGACATCATTCCTCCACCATTTCGCGAGCAGCCGCCGCTACCAGAAGACGACACTTAACCTGTTTGCCCTCAAGCAGAACCCTAAGGAACCGCTTAAGGAGTACATCCAGAGGTTCGACCGGGTGGCGCAGGACGTGCCTAGTGCAATATCAAAGATACTCATCAGTGCCTGTACCCAAGGGCTCGCTGAAGGGGACTTCTTCCGATCATTGGTAAGGAAGCCCCTCGCCAGTTTCGATGATTTGCTGGGACGCTTCGTTAAGCATGTCAATGTGGAAGAAGTACAGTACGCCCGTCGCAAAGATCTGTCGGAGCCCCCCTCCGGTGGTTCCCCTATCAGATAGGAGTGAGCCCCCGGCCCTGGCCCGGGGAAAGGAACCTCACCTTGGGAAGGACCATTGGGCTGGTAGGCGCCGAATGGTGGAGACGGTAGACACCGAGCTGCCAGAGCCATCACCAAGGTACTGTGGTTACCGTGGCAGCTCGACACATTCCACTGAAGAGTGTCACGCCTTGAAGAAGAAGTTCGGCGAGGATGCAGACACCAAACCTCGATGAAAGTGGAATAAGTCAGGGTACTGCAGAAGGTCTCCAAGGCAAAGTTTCTCTCCTCGGCGATAGCATGTCATGAAAAACGAGGCTCAACCTCGGTGTCGATCATGATCACGAGGTAGGAATCGGGGGCTTGCACCTCGAAGATCTCTCTCCTTAGAAAGAGACCCCAGAAGGGCAAGACCCCCATGCAGGGTCCACCCTCGGGTCATGTGGGAGTCATCTTCGGAGGACCTACTGGAGGGGACTCCAATCGGGCCAGGAAATCTTATACCCGTCGATTGGAAAACTACTCCATCGGGACGAGCTGGAGTCAGGAGCCTGGCCCTACGATATCCTTTGGGCCATCTGACCTTGAAGAAGTAGAAGCTCCCCATGAAGATGACAAAGTGATCGTAGCCCGTATTGATAACTATGAGGTTAAGCACATCTTTGTGGACACAGGAAGTTCCGTGAACATCCTGTACAAGGCAGCTTGGGAGCAAATGCAGATAGACAAGGAGGAACTGCTCCCGGTCTCGACTCCGCAATTCGGTTTCACAGGGAATCGAGTACAACCGGTAGGGCCAATCACCTTGGCACTCTCATTGGGCAGCGACAGGCTCGAAAGAACCCGGAGGACTCCTTTCTTGATCGTGGACACGCCCTCCTCCTACAATGCCATCCTGGGCTGCCCTGCGCTCAACACTTTCTAGGCGGTGGTCTCTGTTTACCACCAGAAGATAAAGCTCTCGGTAGGCGATCGGGTGGTTGAAGCCCGAGGAGACCTGCTGGTGTCTCGGCGGTGCTACAGCGGAGAGGTCAGAACAAAATCTCGGAAGAACCCGAGGGGCTTGGAAGACTAGCTGGAGGAGAAGGGAAAAAACTCAGGAGGTCCCAGCCCGAATGCGGTCTCGGACCCTTCTGGTCTTGGTAAGATTCACGTTTTATTTTGAGTGTCTGTCTGTGTATATCTGTGCCCTCGCAGAAAAATCAAGTAATAAAGAGAGATGCTTTCCCCCAAGATAACAACGCACTACCGAGGAGTTGAAAACCCTAATACCTTGCGGTGCAGCCGATACCCGGGGGACTTAGGCTTGGTTTGGGACATACGCACTCGACCAAATATCCAAAACCATAATACCTCGTGGTGGAGCCGATACCCGGGTTATTTAGGCTTGGTCTGGGACATACGCGCCCGACCAAGTATCCAAAACCCTCATGCCTTGCGGTGCAGTCGATGCCCGGGGTACTTAGGTTTGGTCTGGTACGCGCCCGACCAAGTATCCAAAACCCTAATACATTGCGGTGCAACCGATGTCCGGGGTACTTAGGATTGGTCTGGGACATACGCGCCCGACCAAGTAACCAAAACCCTAATACCTCGCGGTGTAGCCGATGCCCGGGGTACTTAGGCTTGGTCCGGGACATACGGGCCCGACCAAGTATCCAAAACCCTAATACCTCGCGGTGCAGCCGATGCCCGGGGTATATAGGCTTGGACTGGGACATACGCGCCCGACCAAGTATCCAAAACCCTAATGCCTCGCGGTGCAGCCGATGCCCGGGGTACTTAGGCTTGATCTGGGACATATGCGCCCGACCAAGTATCCAAAACCCTAATGCCTCGCGGTGCAGCCGATGCCCGGGGTACTTTGGCTTGGTCTGGGACATACGTGCTCGACCAAGTATTCAAAACCCTAATGCCTCGCGGTGCAGCCGATGCCCAGGGTACTTAGGCTTGGTCTGGGACATACGCACCCGACCAAGTATCCAAAACCTTAATGCCTCGCGGTGCAGCCGATGCTCGGGTTACTTAGGCTTGGTCTAAGATATATGCGCCCAAACCAAGTATCCAAAACCCTAATACCTCGCGGTGTAGCCGATGCCTGGGGTACTTAGGCTTGGTCTGGGACATACGCGCCCGACCAAGTATCCAAAATCCTAATGCCTCACGGTGTAGCTGATGCCCGGGGTACTTAGGCTTGGTCTAGGACATACGCGCCCGACCAAGTATCCAAAACCCTAATGTCTCGACGTGCAGCCGATGCCCGGGGTACTTAGGCTTGGTCTGGGACATACGCGCCCGATCAAGTATCCAAAACCCTAATGCCTCGCGGTGCAGCCGATGCCCGGGGTACTTAGGCTTGGCCTGGGACATACGCGCCCAAACCTAGGCTTGGTTTGGGACATATGCACCCGACCAAGTATCCAAAACTCTAATGCCTCGCGGTGCAGCCGATGCCCGGGGTACTTAGGCTTGGTCTGGGACATACGCGCCCGACCAAGTATACAAAACCCTAATGCCTCGCGGTGCAACCGATGCCCGGGGTACTTAGGCTTGGTTTGGGACATACGCACCCGACCAAGTATCTAAAACCCTAATACCTCGCAGTGCAGCCAATGCCCGGGGTACTTAGGCTTGGTCTGGGACATACGCGCCTGACCAAGTATCCAAAACCCTAATACCTCACGGTGCAGCCGATGCCCGGTGTACTTAGGATTGGTCTGCGACATACGCGCCCGACCAAGTATCCAGAACCCTAATACCTCGCGGTGCAACCGATACCCGTGGTACTTAGGCTTGGTCTCCGACATACGCGCTCGACCAAGTATCCAAAACCCTAATGTCTCGCGGTGCAACCGACGCCCGGGGTACTTAGGCTTGTTCCGGGTTGTTCCAGACTCCCCACCGAGGATGCAAACTAGGGTGCCCCATGCTATCCCAACCGTCCGGGATAGGTATACTCTGCGGAAGCAATGGTAAAGTAGCATGCCCGACCAGGGGAACATAAGCAAAACACTCCAAAGAATAATCCGGGCATACACATACACGGGTAACAAAAATATTATTTTATACAAAAAGTACATGGAACAAACATCTCAGAGAATTATCAAGATACAATTGGCTAAGAGAAAGTGCTCTTCCGCTTGTGCTTTTCTCCTCTACTTCTCCATTCCGGTAGGGTCGCTAGGCTCGAAATCACCTTCTAAGTACGCCAGACGTGGAAACCCATCGACAGGATCCTTGACTCTTCTCCACTTTCTGGGCACTCCATTCAAAGAGTCAGTGATGGAGAAGGATGCCTGAGATAACACATGGGTAGCTCGACCCCATTTGAAGACCCCCCTCTTTCCGCAGAGATGCAGCCGAGTACAGCATTCAAAAGGTAGAAAAAAGAGGAGGGGAAATAACAATTGCAATTTCTCTTCGAAGCGTGTAAAGGCCCAGAGAAGAATTGCCTTAACAGAGGAGGGGGAACAACAACCGACATCTCTCAACGAAAAGAAGAACGAGAAAGAGAAAAGCCAGCGGCTATAGCGTCTCCCCTCTTGGTGACGATGCATCCCATAAACACCTTCATCTGCACGAAACTCGGGGAAACCGAGGATTCGGAAGATGATGGCGCTTGGGGTACACCGCCACGGGCCAACCAGGGTTTAGTGATCAGCAGGATGAGTCATCTCCTCCATGCCCCTTGGCGGACCACATAAGGTCTTTCTTGGCCTCCTCAGACAGCCTGGGAATCCCACATCCTCCAGGATCTTCAGTGAGACTCTGGACCTCATCTCCACCATGCTCCCCGGTGAGGGTAACGATATAAAAGACTCTACCTCGGAGGAGTCCCTCAGCCAAGAACACTACTGCCTCTCCGGTACTAGGTTGCGGGGACACCGATGAAGATGAAGGGAAGAGAGGTGGCATCACGCCACAAAGAAGTAAGCAGACAAAAGGGATGAAGGAGACAACACCCCCTCTCCCCATATTTATAGTGATGGCTGCCTCTCCGTGCAGTTAATGCAGGGAGAACGCCAAAACAGCAACAGGCGCCGAAGCGTCACTTCGACTAACGCGCCCTTGCCGCACCTAGGAACCCGCGACTCTTTAAGAGTCCATTCAATAAGATTACGAATATTGTGGAGGCGACGGTTCGAGAGTCGCCCGCACACTCCAGAAGGAAATGTCGAAGGGGACCCTCCCATGGACATGAATGCAGGCATGGAGCTTCGACCTGTAGAATTGTGAAGGGTTCCACACCCTGAATCAGCCTCGAAACAAACAAGTACCTTTCCATTCGTTAAATCTGTAAAGTGAAGATGTGAGACACATCGGGCAAAAGCACATATACCAAGAATAGTAAAAGTGATCGCATTAACCTAAAATTGCTACAATAAGGCCCGATCCCCCGATGAATGTGGGGCTCCATTAGCTCGGGCCCTCGGGGCAAGACCTCTCTCTAACTTGGTGGACACTCACAATCGCGGGTCGGCATCAGGAGGTAAGAGCTGATCGTCCTTCAACTTATCGATAGCCCCATGGAAGCCCTGCTGTAGGCGCTGCATTACCTGGTTGGCTACAAGGGTACGGAACTCAGCCGACCCTAGAAACTTCACCCAGAAGCTCGCCTCAGCCTCCTCGGAGCTAGGAGCTTTCGTAGTCCGAAGAGCCAGGAGTTCGGCCTCAGCAGCCTCAAAGGAACGCCTCAACCATCCTAGCTCAGGAGACATCTCGCCTTGCTCAGCTAAGGCCTCCCTGAGCCTCTCCGACGTGTCCCGCTCATCCGCCCGAGCCTGAGCCAGGTCATCCTCCAGGACGGATGCACGGTCGGTGGCCATCAGGAGATCAGACTCCTTCTGGCTGAGCTGTTGCACCTGATCCTGACTACGCAATTCAGTCTCTCAGCTGAGGATACCATGAGCCGGATGTCGCCCAATAACTCCCTCTCCCTCGCCTGGAGCTGGTCTCTCTCCTGCGTCGTCTGGAGTAGGTCCTTGGTAACACTCACAGCTTTCTCGGACGACAGCGTTCTCTATGCCGGGAATTTTGAAGAGTCTGCTCCTTGTCTTGGAAGAGGTTTATCATGTGATCGACCTTCGCCCGGAGAGCCCTGCTGACCCTCGCCTGCATCAATCCTGCCCGACGCTCGTGGTCAGCTGTAGCCTCTGCCCTCAATGCCCGGTGGAGCAGGGCTTCAACTCGGGGACAGGAATACAGACCCCGACCAACTATCACGCAATCCTCAGCGGCCTGCCATTGCACCCTGAAGTCAGGTAATGGGCAAGAGAACATCCAATGCACTAGTGATTTGTACCTTCAGGAGAGTCTCCCGAAGAGTGGTGAGTGAGCCCGCCGAAACGTGTATGACCACCCCTCCAGAGGTACTCCCTCGTCTCTCGGGCCGCGGTGAACCCGAACGGGGAGGAAGGCGCTCGAAGGTGGGGGCTTCAGGTGGCAGACTAGAGGGGCTGAAATCATCTCCCTCGGAGCTAGAAGTCCCCTCGGGCATGACCCCCTCGGCCGGAACCTCCTTGAACTGCACCGGGGGGAAGGGTTGCATGGAGGCCTCCAGCGTGGCATCCAACTTCTTCCTTAGGCGTTCCAGCCTCATCTGGTATTGGGTACGTAACACCTCTTTACCCTTGGAAGACGTTGACGGGTCAATGGAGTAGGCCGGAGGTGCTGGGTCGACCACCTTCAGAGCAGAGACCGGGGGATCAGGTACAGAGGCTGCTGCCTCAGTAGGTAGAGCTGCTTCCTCGGGCACCAAGGGAAGAGGAGAGGAACATGCAGAACGCAGCTTTTTCCACGAAGGGCCCAAGCCCTTGGGGAGTCGACTCTTCTATCGCCTAGCAGACTGGAATAATGAAGAAACAATAGGAGGAGAGATCCGCTCGCTAATTCCCTCTGGACGGAAAGCCCTCGCCGAAGATCCACCCCGAGAGGAAAGATCCGTCTCAGGGACAAAATGTTGATCGGAAGGCCCTTGGCTCACAACCGGCGGGGATGTAACAGTAGCCTCGACCCTCTCGGGTGAAGCGACCCCCCTGAACGATACAGTAGGCCCCTCAGGGGATTCGGCGGGAGCGTCAGGAGCGGCTGGAGGAGGATTAAATGCCTACTTGTTGGCCTCCTCCCATCTGATGAGCCTGCCCATCACCTTGGCGAACATGACTTCCTCTGCAAAAGCCAGATAGAGAGAATATCAGTCAGAACCAACATGCATTGAAGGAAAAAGATGAACATACCCAGGGAAGGGTTGATTCGCGTCACTTTAGGGCTGAGGCCCGCCCGGTACATAAGCTCTTCACTCTGCACCAGTCCCGGGCCGCTGAACATCATACCAGAGAGTACCTCCTTAGCACGCTGGTACACCAGACTATGGAGAAAGTTCCCTAGAATAGGAGGAGTCGACAAATTCTTTATCCAACATAAGGGACTTAAGGGTAAGGATGACAGCCTAATGAAGAAGAATTTCTCCTTCCACCCTTTATGCGAGGAAGGAAACCCCCCTAAAAACCTATGGCCTGGTCGGGCTACGAAACTAAAGACCCCTCTAGACCCTATTGGGACGAAGAAAGAAAGAAAGAGATAAGGGGTCAGAGGAAGATCAAGAAGCTTGAAGATGATATACACCCTTCCCATCTGGACGAAGGCATTAGGAGCCATCTGGTGAAGGGGGATATCAAAATAGGAGGCTATGTTCGTGAAAAAAGGAGAGATAGGGAAGCGGAACCCTAACTCCATCTGCCCTAAGAAGAAGGTCAACTTGCCTGCAGGGGGCTCCACGGGCGTCTGCCCCACTTTAGGGATGACCATTGTCATCTCCGCCGGGATGCCATAGGCCTCGGTGGCCCCCTACAAGGCCTCCGGCCTCACTCTCGAGGAGGCAGATAAAGGATCGATTCTGGTACGCTAGAGGGGGGGTGAATAGCATTTCGAACCCCTTGCTTCCTGCACGGTTAGTTTGCACAGCGGAATATACAATAAAAACAAACAAACAAATACTAACCAATGCTAACAAACCAGGTTTACTTGGTATCCACCCCGGCCGGGTGACTAATCCAAGAATCCTTCGGTGGATCAACCCCGGATAACCTCCGGCTAGATCTATTGCTCCTTGTGGGTGGAGAAACCTCGCCACAGCACCTTGGACGCTCTTTGATCACAATAGACTACTAACTCACTTTACCCAAGCGAGTTTCGTCAAGAAACTCAGCCACCACAAAGTCCTCTTTAAATAGGACTCGGGGCTGATTTCTCGCTACCAGTCGTCTGCCCCCTGGGCAGTCGACTGGTGCCAGCCAAATTCGACCGTTGACACTCCCAATGTTCGAATTTGCCAGCTCACCAGCCACCTACCAGTCGACTGCCCCCAGGGCAGTCGACTGGTCCCGGGGCTGAGACCTTTCTGTGAGTTCCATCAGTCGACTGCCCCTAGGCCAGTCGACTGGTCTACTCACCCACCTAAGGTTATCCATCCTGAGTACATTCCACTCCGCACTCAAACCCTAGGATTTTCCGAGTACAATCACACTCCACTCGTACCCTCACGACTTGACTGACTCCTCCTCCGCAGCCTCGACTGTTGCCTTCGCGCCCTCTTCATCTTCGGCTCCCGTCCCTCGGATGCACGTAAGCCTCCATCTTGCCTCCATGCCATCCTTCACGCATGCCTCAAAGTCCGCGTCCATCAGCTCATCGTCCCTGCTCACCAAGGTCCCTCGGATGCGCACGCAAGCCTCCAGCTTGCCTCCATGCCATCCTTCACCGTACCGAGGCCGTCCAGTTAAGTCCATATGTGTAACCTGTACAACCTGCACACTCAACATACACATATAAGTAAACAAGGGTAAACCTAACTTAAACCCTTTGCCCAAACATCAAAACCTATGGTCACTCCAGACCATCTTAGGACCGATTGCTCCAACAATCTCTCCCTTTTTGATGTTTGGCAATCCGCTTAAGTTAGGGAAAACAAAACAGTAGTCAATGGCAAAAATAATGCATATGTAATGCAAAGATGGATCCTATCCCAAGGCATCCCACACCTAACCCTCCAAGTTAGGACTTTTACCAAAACAGGCTTTTTAAAGCTTCTCCAAAGCTCCCCCTACATTGGACTTACAAAGGTTTTTTTAAGAACCCCTCCAAGGTTCCCCTTACGCCAATTCCCCCTTACAAAGGTAAATTTGGTTTTCCAACTTAAACCCAAACTTCTCCCCCTTTGCCTAACATCAAAAAGACTCAAATAATATCCCAATTATTGGTTCTTTCAATCCCTAATGATCCTAAATACAGTGTACTAATCCCCCATACACTTGTTTTCAATCATTCGGACCCAAGTCAGCTGTTGGATACCCTGTAGCGACCCGCCCTTCTCCACCTTTGATGGATCGTTACTTTATCTACTTCTTGACTCTAATGCACGACTAAGAATGCGGAACTTCTTTTTTTTTTCTTTTAAATTCATCTAGGGATGATATTCTAACTCTAATAGTCATGCATGATACAATGGCATACTTCCTTTCTCTAGAACTTCACTGCAATGGTACCAGTCGACTGCCATCTAACCAGTCGACTGGTATCGGCCACGGAAAGTTTCTGGGCGCGGCACCAGTCGACTGGCCTCTTGGCAGTCGACTGATGCATCGAACAGAAGCTGCTGTTCGATAGGGCAGTCGACTGATACTGAACCAGTCGACTGGCACGCCTGAAAATCTGAAATTCAGATTCGAAACCTTGCCTCAATGGTCCACCAAACTTATAGTTTCAAGCCATACAAAGATACAACACCATTTCTATACTCTATACTAGTTTCCTAAACATTTTAGCCAATCAAAACAACTTCATAAACTCGAAATTAGAACTTTTGTGGAAGAAATTAAGTTATGAAAATCTATATGAACTTTAAACTAGAGTTTTGTACCAAACTTAACTCCTATGCATTCATAATACCAAAACACATGTTCTACACCTTACTAAAGCATTTTGAAATGTAATGCAACTTTTCTAGGCATATTTATAGCAATAAAAACTTGATTCAAAGGGAAACTCACAATATCTTGGCACATGCATCAAATAACTCCATCAAGTATCAATATTCAAAACTACTCACACTTATACTCATCCAATGCAATCATAAGGATATGTATGCTAAATAAAATGACATGGAATCTTTACTCATGGTTTTAGGATATGTAAAATATCTAAAACGCAAATACTTGGATAAATGCTATATGATCTAACTTAAACTAAGACTTTATAATAAATGCACTTTAAGTCCTTCATTCATCTTGTTCCAAGGACCTCTCCAAGGTCAGCCACCACACACACGTCACTCAGCACCGCCTTGTTGCCTTCCTTCAAAATTGCTTGCCTTTACCTTTACCTGCAGCAAGAGGAAATGCAACTAATAAGCAAAAAGCTTAGTAAGTACTATCTACCTCACGAAATCTCAAAAATGTGCAAACATGCTTTTTAAACGATGTGAAATCACATGAGATACTTTTATGCTTAAGAGAAAACTAAACCATGTATACTCAAGCATTAATAAGTCTCAACTTACTTGTTCTTGGCTTAACTTGAACTTTAGCAATTCTTTAACTTTAAATCTTCCTTTAACTTTTAGAAAACTTCTTTAAACTTTAGAAAACTTTGCTAAAGCATATACTTGAAAATAATAACTCACTTGGATCCACTTAAGACGTAAGTACCATCTTATGCGCGTTCCCTAAAAGGTTGGGGTAGCGAGCCACCAATCCTAATAGAGCAGACCTTGGTCTACCAGGGCCAAGACCTTGGAATTGGACACCTGGATTTCTTTAACGACGCCCTTGGACGCCGGGTACTGGCCTTAGAAAATAAAATACTTACTTTTTCTTATCTTGAATGCCTTGGCATTTTAACGAGCACCTTGTGTGCCCAAATCCCTAAGTCTTGACTTTTGGGGATTTCTTAAGGCCTTGGCCTTTTCTTTTCTTATCTTTATCTTCTCTTTTCTTTTCTCATAACTTTTCTTAGACCCTAACCTCATATAGGGTACTTAATTAAACTTATACAAGCATGGATTAAACTAGAGTTACATGCAAAATCATAAACTCAAGGAAAATTGCACTTTTAACTTTCTAACGGGAAAAACTTACGGAAAAACCGCCTCTTACTGCAGGTGAGCAGTACTTACATTGATATCTTGGACTTACAACCAAAATTGACGTCTAGGGCTCGAGAGAAACTTGAGATCTCGATGAACCATTCGCGCCTACGCGTTCCTCTCGTCGAGACGAACGAAACGCTCCGCACCCTTTGGTTCTTCCTTGGCCGGCGCCCCCTTAGAGGAGGAGAGGAGGTGTGGGGCGTGCGCCCAAGAGAGGGGAAGAGGGGGGGGGGGTCGGCGTGAGGGCTTGGGTGAGGGAGAGAGGGTTTAGGTTGAGAGAAAATAAAATTCCTCTCTTTAATGATCTATTTATACTTAGGGTATTTAAGTCCAACTTTATAACTTAACTTAATATTTCTCTATTTTCTTTCAGCACACCCCTGCTGGGGCTCCTGGTTAACCCGACCAACTTAAGTCGTTGATCTCACGGGAGGTCTCGGGTTCAAAACTCATCCAGGCAACTTTTTGCCGAAAACTCTATTTCTTTTAATAAAAATACTAAACGGACTCGGAAAATTCCCTAAAAATATTCTAAAAATTCCTAAAAATATCTAGAATATTTCTAAAACAAATCTAACTAATTTCAAGAACTTTAAGGACTTAAAGTGGAAATTTTGGGGCGTTACAATCCCCCATACCTTATTAAAAGTTCGTCCTCGAACTTAAAATAATTCTGGATATCTTTCTCTCATGCTGTCCTCACGTTCCCAAGTAGCCTCCTCATGCTGTTGATTCTGCCAGATGACCTTCACTAGTGGCACTTCTTTGTTTCTTAATCTTTTAACTGCTTTGTCCACTATCTGTGTCGGTCTGCTCTCATAGCTAAGATCTTCTTGGATCTGTACTGACTTAGGCTGAATCACTTGGCTAGGGTCGTGAATACACTTCTTTAGCATAGAGACATGAAAGGTACTGTGGATAGCTGACATATCCTCTAGCAAGTCCAGCTCATAGGCTACCTTCCCAACTCTCTTTATAATCTTGTAGGGTCCTATGTAGCGAGGACTCAGCTTGCCCTTTTTGCCAAATCTCATCACTCCCTTCATAGGAGCAACCTTGAGAAATACTGAATCTCCAACTTGGAATTCAAGTGGCCTACGACGTGTGTCAGCATAACTTTTCTGTCTACTCTGGGCAGTCTCAATCCTCTGGCGGATCGTCTGGATAGCCTGAGTGGTCTCATCTATAAGCTCAGTCTGGCTACCTAGTCCTGACTCCATCTCTTTCTTCTCACCAGCTTCTTGCCAACATATGGGTGATCTGCATTTCCTGCCATACAATGCCTCATAAGGTGCCATCCTGATGGTGGCCTGATAGCTATTGTTGTAGGCAAACTCAGCTAAGCACAGAAATTTGCACCAACTGCCTTTAAAGTCCAACGCACAAGCCCTGAGCATGTCTTCTAAAATCTGATTTACTCTCTCTGTTTGTCCATCTGTCTGGGGATGGAAAGCTGTGCTGAACTGAAGTCTGGTGCCTAGGGCGTCCTGAACACACCTCCAAAAATGGGAGATGAACCGCCCATCTCTGTCAGAAACGATCGACTTCGGAACTCCATGAAGCCTAATTACTTCTTTCACGTACAGCTGTGCTAACTGCTCTACCGAATGCGATAACTTGATGGCTAGGAAGTGGGCAGACTTGGTCAATCTATCCACTATCACCCATATTGCATCGTGTCCATGGGTTGTCCTTGGGAGACCTGTGATAAAATCCATGGATATCTCTTCCCACTTCCACTCTGGAATGGGAAGTGGCTGTAGAACTCCTCCTGGTCTCTGGTGCTCTGCCTTGACTCTCTGGCAGGTCAAGCAGGTACTGATATATCTGGCCACGTCTCGCTTGAGTCCAGACCACCAGAATCTTTTCTTTAAATCTTGGTACATCTTGGTAGAACCAGGATGCATAGAATACGGGGTACTGTGGGCCTCTTCTAAAATATTCTTTCTTAGTTCCTCATCATTGGGGACGCAAAGGAAGTCTCCAAGATAGAGGATGCCACTATCTGATACTCGAAACTCCGAATTTTCTGCCTCTTGGACCTCCTGCTTGATCTTCTGGATCTCTGGGTCTGGACTTTGCTTTCTTTGTATATCCACAAGCAGGGTTGACTCTAGAGTCAATGCAGAAAGTTTCCCAATTATTACCTCGACTCCAAAATCCTTTATCTCTTTCTGAAGTGGTGGAGACAGTGATGATAGGGACATCAGTGCTGCACAGGATTTCCTGCTCAGTGCATCTGCCACTTTATTAGCTTTACCTGGGTGGTAGAGGATTTCACAGTCATAATCTTTGACCAACTCTAGCCACCTGCGCTGCCTCATATTCAGGTCCTTCTGAGTGAAGAAGTACTTCAAACTCTGATGGTCTGTGAAGATTCTGCACTGCACTCCATACAGGTAGTGTCTCCAGAGCTTCAGTGCGAAAACCACAGCTGCTAGCTCAAGGTCATGGGTAGGGTAATTCTTCTCATAGTCCTTGAGCTGTCTGGAGGCATATGCTATTACTTTACCGTCTTGCATGAGGACAGCTCCAAGGCCCATCTTGGATGCATCACTGTAGATGTCCAAGGGCTTGTCACTCTCTGGAACAGTCAGGATGGGAGCACTAGTCAATCTTTTCTTCAGTTCTAGGAAACTGTGCTCGCATTTATCTGACCACTCAAACTTCTGGTTCTTTCTGGTCAGGGCTGTGAGTGGAGAGGCTATTCTGGAAAAGTCCTCCACAAATTTTCTGTAATATCCTGCCAGGCCTAAGAAGCTTCTGATTTCACTGGCATTCTTGGGTCTACACCAGTTGCTGACTGCTTCTATCTTGGCTGGATCAACTTGAATGTCTTCTTTGGATACAATGTGACCTAGGAAGGTCACCTGATCTAGCCAAAACTCACACTTTGAAAATTTTGCATAGAGCTTCTCCTGCTGAAGGATCTGCAGCACTATCCTCAAGTGTGTAGCATGGTCCTCTGGAGTCTGTGAGTATATGAGAATATCATCAATAAATACAATGACGAATTTATCGAGACACTTCCTGAAGATGTGGTTCATCAGCTCCATGAAGACTGCTGGAGCATTGGTTACTCCAAAAGGCATCACTACAAATTCGTAGTGGCCGTATCTTGTCCTGAAGGCCGTCCTGGGGATGTCACTTTCTTTAACCTTTAGCTGATGATACCCAGAACGCAGATCTATCTTCGAGAACACTGTAGCCCCTTTGAGTTGATCAAATAAATCATCTATTCTAGGAAGGGGGTACTTGTTCTTGATGGTTACCTTGTTCAGAGCTCTGTAGTCTATGCACAGACGCATAGACCCATCCTTCTTGATGGTTACCACCTGTAGCGACCCGCCCTTCTCCACCTTTGACGGATCGTTACTTTGTCTACTTCTTGACTCTAATGCACGACTAAGAATGCGGAACTTCTTTTTTTTTCTTTTAAATTCATCTAGGGATGATATTCTAACTCTAATAGTCATGCATGATACAATGTCATACTTCCTTTCTCTAGAACTTCACTGCAATGGTACCAGTCGACTGCCATCTAACCAGTCGACTGGTATCGGCCACGAAAAGTTTCTGGGCGCGGCACCAGTCGACTGGCCTCTTGGCAGTCGACTGATGCATCGAACAGAAGCTGCCGTTCGATAGGACAGTCGACTGATACTGAACCAGTCGACTGGCACGCCTGAAAATCTGAAATTCAGATTCGAAACCTTGCCTCAATGGTCCACCAAACTTATAGTTTCAAGCCATACAAAGACACAACACCATTTCTATACTCTATACTAGTTTCCTAAACATTTTAGCCAATCAAAACAACTTCATAAACTCGAAATAAGAACTTTTGCGGAAGAAATTAAGTTATGAAAATCTATATGAGCTTTAAACTAGAGTTTTGTACCAAACTTAACTCCTATGCATTCATAATACCAAAACACAAGTTCTACACCTTACTAAAGCATTTTGGAATGTAATGCAACTTTTCTAGGCATATTTATAGCAATAAAAACTTAATTCAAAGGGAAACTCACAATATCTTGGCACATGCATCAAATAGCTCCATCAAGTATCAATATTCAAAACTACTCACACTTATACTCATCCAATGCAATCATAAGGATATGTATGCTAAATAAAATGATATGGAATCTTTACTCATGGTTTTAGGATATGCAAAATATCTAAAACGCAAATACTTGGATAAATGCTATATGATCTAACTTAAACTAAGACTTTATAATAAATGCACTTTAAGTCCTTCATTCATCTTGTCCCAAGGACCTCTCCAAGGTCAGCCACCACACACACGTCACTCAGCACCGCCTTGTCGCCTTCCTTCAGAATTGCTTGCCTTTACCTTTACCTGCAGCAAGAGGAAATGCAACTAATAAGCAAAAAGCTTAGTAAGTACTATCTACCTCACGAAATCTCGAAAATGTGCAAACATGCTTTTTAAACGATGTGAAATCACATGAGATACTTTTATGCTTAAGAGAAAACTAAACCATGTATACTCAAGCATTAATAAGTCTCAACTTACTTGTTCTTGGCTTAACTTGAACTTTAGCAATTCTTTAACTTTAAATCTTCCTTTAACTTTTAGAAAACTTCTTTAAACTTTGGAAAACTTTGCTAAAGCATATACTTGAAAATAATAACTCACTTGGATCCACTTAAGACGTAAGTACCATCTTATGCGCGTTCCCTAAAAGGTTGGGGTAGCAAGCCACCAATCCTAATAGAGCAGACCTTGGTCTACCAGGGCCAAGACCTTGGAATTGGACACCTGGATTTCTTTAACGACGCCCTTGGACGCCGGGTACTGGCCTTAGAAAATAAAATACTTACTTTTTCTTATCTTGAATGCCTTGGCATTTTAACGAGCACCTTGTGTGCCCAAATCCCTAAGTCTTGACTTTTGGGGATTTCTTAAGGCCTTGGCCTTTTCTTTTCTTATCTTTATCTTCTCTTTTCTTTTCTCATAACTTTTCTTAGACCCTAACCTCATATAGGGTACTTAATTAAACTTATACAAGCATGGATTAAACTAGAGTTACATGCAAAATCATAAACTCAAGGAAAATTGCACTTTTAACTTTCTAACGGGAAAAACTTGCGGAAAAACCGCCTCTTACTGCAGGTGAGCAGTACTTACATTGATATCTTGGACTTACAACCAAAATTGACGTCTAGGGCTCGAGAGAAACTTGAGATCTCGATGAACCGTTCGCGCCTACGCGTTCCTCTCGTCGAGACGAACGAAACGCTCCGCACCCTTTGGTTCTTCCTTGGTCGGCGCCCCCTTAGAGGAGGAGAGGAGGTGTGGGGCGTGCGCCCAAGAGAGGGGAAGAGGGGGGGGGGGTCGGCGTGAGGGCTTGGGTGAGGGAGAGAGGGTTTAGGTTGAGAGAAAATAAAATTCCTCTCTTTAATGATCTATTTATACTTTGGGTATTTAAGTCCAACTTTATAACTTAACTTAATATTTCTCTATTTTCTTTCAGCACACCCCTGCTGGGGCTCCTGGTTAACCTGACCAACTTAAGTCGTTGATCTCACGGGAGGTCTCGGGTTCAAAACTCATCCAGGCAACTTTTTGCCGAAAACTCTATTTCTTTTAATAAAAATACTAAACGGACTCGGAAAATTCCCTAAAAATATTCTAAAAATTCCTAAAAATATCTAGAATATTTCTAAAACAAATCTAACTAATTTCAAGGACTTTAAGGACTTAAAGTGGAAATTTTGGAGCGTTACATACCCACACCAACCCTGACCAGTCGATTGCCCCAGGGCAGTCGCCTGATACTCTGAATATCAGTTTTCTGGCCGAATTTTAGAAACGTGCCAGAAATTCCACAAATCTCCAAAAATTTCCGAATTTCGTGGAGATATTTGTGGTACCCATACCTACTTGGGAAAAATACATTTTACCATGTAACAGTCACCATTCCCAAGTTAGACACAAAACCCAAAATTTTCAATGAAAATTAAGGTAAACAAGGAGGCAACCTCCCCCTTAACCTATGCCTTCTCCCAATGTTCATTTTTCTTAGGTTAAGTTCTACCCAACTTAACCTCCTAACACCAAGTTAGGTTCTACCCAACTTAACCTCCTAACACCAAGTTAGGTTCTTCCCAACCTAACACCCGAGTTCTTCCTCCCTTGGACACTATTAAAGGCTTGCTCCCAAGCAACCTTACCCCTAGTGCCATAAAGAACTCAACAACACTTAGACACTCCTAAGGGTTTGCAAGCACACTTGCTAGGATATACTCTATCCTAGAAAAATATGATTTCATGAAAATGTCAAGTGTGCTTGACTTTGGTACAATTCTCTAATTTCCTTAAAGATGGATACTTTGTATCGATTTTGACCTCAATTCATGATTCCTTGTGTTTTCCAACTCTAACCATTATCAATTTACACAAGGAATTGTCCTTAATTCTCCCTTTCAATAGGTATTCTTAATGTGATAAAGCTCTCCTTCTTCTTATCTCTTAATCCTAGGTAAATACCCACTTATCACTCTTCCTTGAATTTCAAGATATTGAATCATAGAATAACACTTTATTCAAGGAATACGAAGACTTTTAATCCAAGGTCTTATCCTATAATCCAAATTTACAATTTCTGATTGTCCAATATACCTATTCCCATTTCAGCCTACGGACTAGTCGACTGCCCCTGGGGCAGTCGACTCCCAAAACTGACAGAATGTTTCTGGGCTCTTACCAGATTTTTCAGCCCAATTTCAGTAATGCCTAAATAATTCCACAAATCTCCAAAAATTATAAACTTTCGTGGGGAGATTTGTGGGGCCAATGTTCACTTGGGAAAAATACGTTTCCAAATAAATGTACTCCGGATCCCATGATTGACACGAAACTTAACTTATCCTAAAGTGTATCATTGAAACTCATCTCCAAAAGTCTCAATTGTGACTTCTCCTTAATGTATTCTCTTATACTTGATCATAACTCATTTCTAGCACTGAATTGCATGGAGTTCACTCATTAAAACCTAATTTTCTCAAATATATTTTATTTTCACCATTTTCTCCCTAAAACTCCATCTAGTGTGCCAAAACCTAAGATTAAGAATTAGCCAAGTCTTACAACCCTTTTTGGTACATTTCACCTAATTTTCTAGGAGAGAATCTATTGAGATCCATTTACCATGGACCCCAAAGGCTCCTAGAGCTCCCCCTTGAGCTCTTAGCCCTAGCCACCTCACTAGATGACTCAATCCATACTAGACCACGCCGGTGTGCCACCGGTGATTCTTGGCCTACAAATTGGACCTTCTTAACCTTGGACACCTTGTCTTTGGTTAAGTTACCCTTTCTACCTTTGGATGGCACCCACTTGCCATCCTTGGACTTACCCTCTATTCCATGATTATATGCCTTCCCAGTATATTTCTTTCCATCTACCTTGGAGGTCTTAGACCGGTATCCCAAGCCTGATCTATCATAGTTGGGTTTTAAGCTACCCAACACCATGTCTAAGCCCTTAGATCCAATCGTGAATCTTTCTAGGGTCTTTTCTAATGTATCAAGCCTTGCCCTCAAGGCTTGATTTTTCCTTTCCAAATTTCTAACCTTTGGATCCATGTGTCCACCATGGACATTCCTAGGCCTAACCTCCTTTCTAGGCACATTCCTTCCCTTCTTGGGATTAGTGTCATGATCCTTAGGTCTAGAGATCTTGGGTCTATCATTATGCATGATTTTCTTAGGGTTGTGTTCTACCTTGTTAACCCTAGTCCTATCATTGTATCTAAATCCAAAATTATGTACCATTAAACATTTCTCATGAGCTCTAGCATGCATGAATGGATTCTTAACATTATTTTTAATATGCAAGGAGGAATTTGAAATTGAATTGCATTTTACCTTAGGGTTAGGAATTACCTCCCTTACCCTTGTAGTCCCTCCTCGTTGTGGTATTTGCTTCCTCCTTTCTTCTTTTTCCCATCTCCTCAAGTGTCCCATTTTCTTGAGCTCTTCCTTCTTTGGACACTTGGTGTGGTAGTGCCCCAGTTCACCACACGTGAAGCATCGAATTCTCCTCTTCTTCTCTTGGGATTCTCCATTCCTACACTTCATGTGAGAATTAAAGAAATTTGAAATGAGGGTAGATTTTACCTCCTTTTTACCTTGTGGGCACTTATCCTTGTAGTGCCCCTTTTGGTTGCAACTAAAGCTTATAATATGCTCCTTTCTCTTGGCTTTGGTGGAGGTGGAGACTAGGTTGACTTCCTCTTCAACCTTGGATGAAGATGCTTTCTCTTGTTCTTGTGTAGACGAGGGTCTCTTCTCCCCCTCAATCCTTGAGGTGGTGACCTCCTCCTCTTCTCTAGATGAGGTGGATGACCTCTCACTTTCATCTTCCACTTCTTGAACCAATGAGTTGATTTCTTCGGGCTCTTGAATTTGTGTAGGGTTCTTGTGATACTTTTCCAACTTATCCCACAATTCATGAGCATTCTCATATTTACCTACATTATTCAAAATATCGTTAGGCAAAATATTTAACAAGATATCAATTACCTTCTTATTTGTCCGAAATTGTTCTTGTTGCTCTTTGTCCCAATATCTAGGACGAAGTTTCTTCCCATGCTTGTCCTTTGGAACTTCGAAGGACTCTTCTATGGCTATCCTACATGGCCAATCCATGCTAAGCCAAGTCTCCATCCTTGCCCGCCAATATTCGAAGTCTTCATGATCATAGGGCGGTGGGATGTAGATATCGTCCCCAAATTTGTCTTCCATCGTTCTTCCTCTAGCGTTCTTGCTCCCTCGGTGATTAGTCCGATCAAGAGCGGTCCTTCGCTCTGATACCAACTGAAGGATCGATTCTGGTACGCTAGAGGGGGGTGAATAGCATTTCGAACCCCTTGCTTCCTGCACGGTTAGTTTGCACAACAGAATATACAATAAAAACAAACAAACAAATACTAACCAATGCTAACAAACAAAGTTTACTTGGTATCCACCCCGGACGGGTGACTAATCCAAGAATCCTTCGGTGGATCAACCCCCGGATAACCTCCGGCTAGATCTGTCGCTCCTTGTGGGTGGAGAAACCTCGCTATAGCACCTTGGACGCTCTTTGATCATAATAGATTACTAACTCACTTTACCCAAGCGAGTTTCGTCAAGAAACTCAAACACCACGAAGTCCTCTTTAAATAGGACTCGGGGCTGATTTCTCACTACCAGTCGTCTGCCCCCAGGGCAGTCGACTGGTGTCAGCCAAATTCGACCGTTGACACTCTCAACGTTCGAATTTACCAGCTCACCAGCCACCTACCAGTCGGCTGCCCCCAGGGCAGTCGACTGGTCCCAGGGCTGAGACCTTTCTGTGAGTTCCATCAGTCGACTGCCCCTAGGCCAGTCGACTGGTCTACTCACCCACCTAAGGTTACCCATCCTGAGTACATTCCACTCTGCACTCAAACCCTAGGATTCCTCGAGTACAATCACACTCCACTCATACCCTCACGACTTGACTGACTCCTCCTCCGCAGCCTCGACTGTTGCCTTCGCGCCCTCTTCATCTTCGGCTCTCGTCCCTCGAATGCACGCAAGCCTCCAGCTTGCCTCCATGCCATCCTTCACGCATGCCTCGAAGTCCACGCCCATCAGCTCATCGTCCCTGCTCACCAAGGTCCCTCGGATGCGCACGCAAGCCTCCAGCTTGCCTCCATGTCATCCTTCACCGTACCGAGGTCGTCCAGTCAAGTCTATATGTGCAACCTGTACAACCTGCAGACTCAATATACACATATAAGTAAACAAGGGTAAATCTAACTTAAACCCTTTGCCCAAACATCAAAACCTATGGTCACTCCGGACCATCTTAGGGCCGATTGCTCCAACAGCAGACTCATACCACTCCGCGCAATAGCTTTCCATGATACCTAAGAAAGAAGATAAGAAGAAGACAAACTACTCACACGCAAAAGAGGCTTCGCGAGAGAAGAAGACGAAGTGCACCCAGCCACCGAGTTGGATGTAGGCTTAACCTCTGCACTTTCCCCTCTTATACTCAGGCGGCCGCCTGCCTGGATGCAATGGGGAAGAGACACGTGGAAAGTGAGAAATCGTCGCGCACAGGCAGTCGCTTGTCGCGAGCCAGCCAAGGCGGCGCACGAACTTGGGGAGATGGCCATTGGGACGCGTGGCAATAAGGCATTCACCAGGGTACCCTGCGCCTTTATAACGAAGAGATAGACGTCATTATAATACCTCCAAATTTAGGATATCCTTTTTTGAAAGGGATGAGACCGTTAAGGGGATTTCTCAGAACTCGGGATAAGGATTATAATCCAAAGGCCCGCAACTTCTTCATCTTGGCACTAGTCCGATCAGTCAGTCACACTTCCATCGATCAGACTTGAAGGGAGGGACTTGTGATAGGGTTGAATAGTCCGTGCTCGACATGGGGGATGAAGAAGCCGCAGGGCGCGACATGACGGATCGAAGCGACCTTCCTTCCAGGGCCTCCCTCAGGAGATGCGCCCGGGAAGGTTAGCCCAAAGACCCCTCCCAGGAGCACCCCGGGAGGTTAGGGCCCGAGAGCACCTCGGGAGTTATAGCTCCCGAAGACCCCGAGCTCACCTCAGGAGGTGGAGTCCTCGCAATGACCGACCTTGGGAACTGGCCCCCTCTCTCGGTGCCGATAATTGCCCCCGTTGGAAAAGGTCTGCACGACCCTTAAATGTCGCAACAGGCGGAAGCGTGATTACGACGCAGACCGTTTCAAAGGATATCCAGTCACCAGTGAAAGAGGGGGTTGTGGCTTAGGTATCAGAGATGTGGCACCGATCGAGGGGGCACGTCTAGTCTGTCGATGTCAGTATAAAAGGTAGTCCAACCCCTCCGATAAGGGGGTTACGCTCTCTCAACTCTAGACACATTCTTTACTTCTCACTACCTTTGCTTCTCGGACGGACACTGACTTGAGCGTCGGAGTGGACTTCGTCGGACCCCCACCGGCGTGTCCCCTAACGCTCATGTTAATCTTGCAGGATCCTAAGTTCCTCCCCGCCGCAACAACTTCTACAGGGGCAGAATTCCAGCGCCTGGCCATCGTCATCGACTCTTTCCGGAACATTCATTATTAAATGCAGGTTTGTTTTTTCATTTTGTATTGATGTCTCACACTCACTTATCGTTGCTTCTCCTCCTCATGAACTGCTGCAGCAGATTAAGGAGAGGACCTCCCAACCCACTCCATCACCAGGTGATGACCTAGTCACTGTTTCCGTTGAGGAGGAGGAGGAGGAGAAAGAAGGTGAAGGGATTGATAGGATCAATGATCAGAGTCGCCGTCGGCATACAGATCTCCGCCCACTCTCGGATTTCAGTGCCCTAGAGACCTCGGCAGCAGCGTCCGTTGCCGCCTCACCCGCCTATGCCACCATCAACCTTAGCAAAGAGTATATGCACGCCGTCGGCACCATCTCCTACAAGGAGATACGGTACGTGATCAGACGCCGCCATTCGAGGGAGGGGGGAGGTGATTCGGAGGAGGCGGATGCGAATCACTCCGCCAGAACACTGTCGTCGGACAACTTGATTGCGCACGTCCTTCAGCTGAACTAAACCTCCATCGAGGAAGCCCTTCGCGGCGCGCCATCCAATCACCTCTCCTGCTTCGTTTCGGATTACTTCGACAACAACGAGAACACCTCCCTCTTCGACCTATGGCTCAGCCGCTTTCTCGATCGCACTCGCTCCATGTATGCGCCAATTGGAGAGCTGATTGAAGGCAACTCAGTTGCTTTCAATATGCTTTATAACAAATCAACTGAAGACATGGTTCATGGCAGAAGTGGCTGAGACGCAACAGCTTGGTTAAAGTTATGATATGTCATGAACTACATTTTAGGGAACGTATGTAGTTTATGGACCTCATGAAAGTTATTTTACAGTTTGTGCAGTTTATGGAAGTTATTTTACAGTTTTATGTGTTAAGTGTTGTATTTAAGAGTATTGTGTGTTGTCACTTGTGTTGTATCAGATGATCTATCGAAGAAAAAAATCGTTCCTCTCTCAAACTAAGTTCCTAAAATTCTTTTAAGTGGTGGCGTCGCCCGGACACCAAAATGTCTTCTTCTCCATCACTCCCTGCTCCGCCTGTGTTCAATGGAGAGTTTTACCATGTATAGGCTATGAAAATGGAAGCACATCTGCGTGGTCTAAAACTCTGGGAAGCAATTGAACAATAGGAGATACCTGTTTTGCCCCGTACTACAACGTCTACTCAACAAAGTCAACATGAAGAAATAATGTCAAGAAGGTATCATGCACTGAGTATTCTTCATTCTGCTATTGACAACCATATTTTTTCTAGAATCATGGCTTGCAAAACAGCCAGAGAAGCTTGGTTGAAAATACAAGCAGAGTTTGGTGGAAATGAATGCACTAAACATTTTCAAATCTTCACCCTCTAGTGAGAATTTGAATTGTTTAGAATGTCTAAAACTGAGAAAGTGAAAGATTATGTTGATCGCGTGATAAATACTGTTAATCAACTGAGCCTTTTGGGGGAAAATATCGAAGAGAAACGCTTGGTGGAAAAGATCATGCTCTTTGTGTCCAGCAAGTTTGACATCAAGATTTCATCTTTGGAAGATGCAACTATACTTGCTGATATGTCTGTTGCTGATTTAATTCACACCTTGCAAGACGTAGAGCAAAGATTGGCTTTTCGTGATGAAATTGTTAGACCCTCTGAGTCCGTCCTATTTTCACACAATCAGGCCCATTTTTTTGAATGAAAAAGGAGTGAGACTTGGGACAAGAATAAGTAGTATTTGGAAATGAGGAGGCCTCAAGGAGGATCAAAGCCATGGAAACAAAGAAAGAACAAGTTCCCTCCATGCTCCTTTTGTAAGAAGACAAATCATACTGAATATTTTTGTTTCTATCGGCCAAGTGCGTTCTACACAATTTGCAACTCCTTTGGGCATATTACCAAGGTGTGTCAAAATAAGAAAATGGATGAGACTTCATCTCAGCAAAATGATCAAGCACTGCAGAAGGAGAAACTACTGAAGATATGGTTTTTATAACTTTCCATCAGCATCTTGTGCTTGAGAGTGCTACATGGATGATTGATTCGGGCGGTTCCAGTCATATGACAGGAAGAAAGGAACTGTTCAAAGTATTTGATGACAATTTTAAGACAGAAATTCGTATTGGAGATGGCTCTACACTGTTGGCTAAAGGAAAAGGGACTGTGTTTGTAAACACACCGGCAAAAGTGAGACAATTAAATGACGTTTTCTATGTGTCAAATCTTGCTGTTAGCCTATTGAGTGTGTCTCTACTTTTGAAGGATCGATATAAGCTGATTTTCTTTGAAAATCTGTGCCAAGTATTTCCTCCTTATTCTCACAAAGGGTTTTATATAAAAATGAAGAATAATATTTTTGTGCTTGAAGAACCAATGACGGTTGCTTGTATTACTCAAGAGGAGCACTCAAACTTGTGGCACAGAAGGTTAGGACATCCTAACTCAGTTGCCTTAGCTTTTTTCTGAAAAATAAGCAATTGATGCATGATTTATCTGGTTTTAATCTGAATCTTTCACTTTGTTCAAGCTGCCAATTAGGAAAGCAATGTTAAAAATCTTTTCTTACGTTTCCTGATTTTAAAGCTATGAGAAGTTGAAAATTATCCACTCTGATTTGCGTGAGCCCTTTTCAGTTGAATCTCTTAATGGAAAAAATTATTTCATGATTTTAGTAGATGATTTTTCAAGATATACTTGGGGATATTTTCTAAAAAACAAGTCTGATGCCTTGGCTGTTTTTTCAAATTTTAAGAATTTTGTTAAACGTGAAAGTGGGAAACAGATTAAGCTCCTTCAAACTGATAATGGAAGTGAGTTCTTATTTGAATTTTTCAAAAACTTTCTCAAAGATTGTGGCATCAGACATCAATTGACTGTGGCCTACACTCCCCAACATAATAGGGTTAGTGAAAGGAAAAAACCAATCTATAGTGAATATGGCTCGTTGTCTAGTATTTGAAAAAAAAATCTTCCTAAAATACTATGGGCAGAAGCAGTGAATAATTCTATTTATCTTTTGAATAAGATGCCTACTAAAGTACTCAAAACAACAACACCATATGAGCTTTGGTTTGGAAGAAAATCGTCAGTCATGCATTTAAGAATATTTGATTATATAGCTTATGCTTTTGTTCAAGAAGCTAAACGTGACAAGTTAGATGCTAGATCTGAAATTGGTATTCTAATTGGGTACAACTCTGTTTCTAAAGCCTACAGAATTTTCATCCAAAAACTAAGAAGGTTGCGGTTCCCAGATTAGTAGTTTTTAATGAATATGATTATTGGGATTGGGAAATCAATGCTCCTCATTCTTCTATAAATAATTGTTCTTCCCATAATTTCATTCAAACTGTTGATAACAGTTTTTTTGATGTTCCTTCTAGCAGTACCGCAACAAGAAAAATGAAAGTCATTGCAGATGTATACAATAGTTGCTTTCTGATTCTTGAAGAGCCCAAAAATATTGAAATGACTGTAACTATGCCAGAATGAAAAATTGCAATGGAGGAGGAGCTTTATATGATCAACAAGTAAAAAACATGGGATCTTTGTGATCCTCGAGCTGGAAAAAACATAATAGGGTTGAAATGGATTTTTAAGAACAAGTTAAACTCTGATGGAACACTCAATAAGAGAAAGGCAAGGCTTGTGGTAAGAGATTTTGATCAAGAGTCTGGAATTGATTTTTATGAGACATTTGCTCCTGTTGCAAGGCTAGATACAATTAGAACCATTATTTCTCTTGCTGCACAGTTGCCACTGATCATTTTTCAACTTGATGTTAAGTCGGCTTTCTTGAATGGGGTTTTGGAAGAAAAGATTTTTGTGGTACAGCCTCGTGGGTTTGAGAATGGTTCTGACCAGGTAAGTCGACTTAACAAAGCTTTGTATAGGCTCAAACAAGCCCCTAGAGTTTGGTATGTAAGATTGAATAAGTTCTTGTTGGGGATAGGATTTGAGAAAAGCTTAAATGAAGCTACTTTGTTTGTGAAAAAACTAGAACAGAGTTTCTTATTATCACTGTGTATGTGGATGACTTGCTCATCACTGGGAGCAATGAAGATGATGTTCTAGCTTTAAAAATCAGTTTGGAGAATGAATTTGAAATGAATGATTTAGGCAAGATGATATATTTCCTTGGAATGCAAGTTAGTCAAGGCAGTAAAGGTATTTTCTTATCTCAAACGGAATACATTGATGATTTATTGAAGAAATTTAGATTTCAAAACTGCTCCATTGTGAAAACACTTGTTGTCGTGAATGTCAAAATTGGAGTAGATGAAGGTGGAGAAAGGGTTGACGAGACTATTTTTAGAAGCTTGATTGACAATCTCCTTTACCTTGCTGCTACAAGACTAGACATTATGCACACTGTCAGTGTTCTTTCAAGGTATATGCACAAGTCCAAAACCTCTCATTTTGTTGCTGCAAAACGTGTGCTTAGGTATCTCAAAAGCACATGAGACATGAGTTTGTTTTATCAGATAGGTGTTCCTATCAAACTACTTGGCTTTTCAGATAGTGACTTTGCTGGATTAATAGAAGACGGAAAGAGTACCTCTGGCTATGTTTTTTCACTTGGAACTGGTGCAGTATGTTGGTCTACTAAGAAGCAAACATGTGTTGCACAATCAACTGCTGAGGCTGAATATATGGCTGCAGCTTCAGCAGTTAATCATGCTAAATGGATGAGAAAGATATTGAAGGATGTATGCATGTAGGTTGCCGATCCTACTATTGTCTTTTGTGATAGCAAGTCTGCTATAGTAATGGCTCGAAATCCTATTTTCCATGGGAAAACAAAGCACATGAATGTGAAATTTCATGTTTTAAGACAGGTTGAAGCTGAACAAGAGACCCATTTGGTTCACTGTTCTACTGAAAAACAAGTTGCAGATATCTTCACAAAGTCTTTATCTCTATATCAGTTTCAGGTGCTTGTGTCCAAGCTAGGGCTCATCAGCTACTCTGCCCTCAAGGAGGAGTTTGAAGACAATTATGTTGATTTCAATATGCTTTATAACAAATCAACTAAAGACATGGTTGATGGCAGAAGTGGCTGAGGAGCAACAGCTTGCTTAAAGTTATGATATGTCATGAACTACATTTTAGGGAACGTATATAGTTTATGGATCTCATGAAAGTTATTTTACAATTTGTGTAGTTTATGATAATTTTATGTGTTAAGTGTTATATTTAAGAGTATTATGTGTTGTCACTTATGTTGTATCTATCGAATTAAAAAATCGTTTTTTCGTCGAACTAAGTTCCTAAATTTTTTTTACTGATTGATATCCTCCCCTCCGCCAATGACCATCGCGTCTGCCTGAGTGATGCCCGGTGCGATTGGGCCTTTGGTAAGCTCCTTGGTTTCGTCCGGCATGATAATCCCTTCCCGATTCCTTCTTCTGGCGACGGCTTTAGCTTCCATGGCATGCGGGTCTGCTTTGCGGAGCTCAAAGAGCCGATGGACCACTGCCATTACAAGGCCTGTCGGAAGCGCCGGCTGGCGCGCCGCGTCGCCCGAGGAATTGGCGCCTGCTCGATCTTCTCTACGGTTGGCCTCGCCGTCTCTGAGTTGATTTTATCCACTAACGCGATAGCCGTGATCATGGCTGGGCCGTTCGTCCTTATCAACGGCTGCCTTCCTACGAGGGATCTGCAGGGAGGTTCGAGGCGGCAGCTACGGGATTACATGGCCCAGCTCGACGCTGCCTCTCGTGGGACGTACGTGCTCAACAATGACCTAGAGACGATCGAGCAACTGGTTGCGAGATTGCACGCGAACGTGGAGAGTGACCGGGAGCTGGTGCGGCTGGGTTTGGATATCGGAAAGGATCAGCAATATTCAATCGAAGAGGTAGCGTGCCAGTTCCGAAGAAATCATCCCAGCTTCCTGCACCATCTCGAGGAGCTCGAAGAACATATTTGCTGCTTCTTAGCCTCTACTAACAGTACCAGGTTGCTTCTTCTCAGGCAAATTGAACGGCAGGCACTAACTCCTTAAGTACGCCTTTGGAATTCTTCATTCTTAAATTATGCGCGACATTCTTTTTCTCTGTCAGCTTTCCGGACGTCAGGTGAGCTCATTATTGCTTCCTTTCTATCAATCCTCTATTATAGTTCTGTTCAATCCTCTGAGGAATGGTGGTTTATGGTACAATTGGGGAGGGTATTAAATTGCATACAAGTGTTATAACAATGTTATATTCCTACTAGTAGGTGAATGAATTTGCCTGTTGGTTGTATTCATCCTTTGTTGCTTCTTTCCAATCATCCGGAGTTTATCGTAGTAAATTCAATCAGAAAACATTTTTGCTGCTGATTCAGTCATACCATCTTCACTGAGTGGGCTTGAAAAATAATTTTATATTTGCTTTACATATTTGGAAATGTTTCTAATGTCCACTTTTATTTACCAGGAGGCTTTTGAGTCGAGATTTATTGGAGTCAGGAATTAGGATGGAGGAAATTGTTGCCTGTTTTCTTGTTCGGAGGTGAAATGTTTATGTTATAGGAGTTTCCCTCTTGTTTTCTTTTCCTTTAACACAAGGAAAAGGTTTTTCCAATTAAACTTTTCTACACTTTCTCATATGCATTGATATGAGGGTTGGTGAAGGTTTAATCCCACGAACTATAATTCTTTCAATTTAAACCCTATTTGAATAATTCATGATACTCATCTATAAACTATGTTAACTGCATTAAAAAAGACAACCTTTCTTGAGATGAAATGTAACTTATACCCAAATTAACATCTGTGGTATCTTATTGCCATCCCTAGGCTCTCTATCGGTGCGGTAGTAGCTAAGCTTGCAAAGAGGCAAGATGTTGGTGCTTGTTCAAGCCCCTGCTTAGGTGATAGTTGCAAAGGGGGGAGGTGCCCTTTTTGGCTGCGGACACGTGTTATGAACATTGATTTACTTTTATTCACTTATAAATTATGTTAGCTATAGATTCGGAGGGAGAGCCAATCATGTCGTAGTTATCTTTCTATTTTTTGACATTGTCTTGGTTATCTTGCGAATTTGATTTCCAAACTGCTTTTTACTGATCATGGTTTCCAACAATTAATTTCTAGTCATATTTTTTTAGTTTTTGTTTGCAAGAAACATTTTAGTTCTATGTTTTGTGATTATGAGAACAAACTGCAAGGCTGTGCACTTGATGTTTAAATTCCAACGGGTTTCTTTTCTAGGGATAGATGCAAAAAAATGCATCCTAATGCACGGACAGTTCAATTCCTACTATTCTACTAGTTTGTAGCTTTTCTATACTTTTATTATGCTCTAGTTTAATAAATTGAGTCATACTTGCTTGAGAATGTATATCAATATGACTTCTCAAAAAACAGCATATTGACATATGTAGATTGAGGATACACCGTTATAAAATAATCAAAGACCTCTGGTTTGATATATTCTTGTTTGTGATAAAAGAAAACTGTATGCCTATGCTTCAATCCTTGCAAATTTTTGTAAACCATTGTCATGAACATGCCATAGTGTACCAATTAAGTAATCTGTTCTTATTCTTGTCAGTCTGATTTAATTTGATGTTCTGATTCTAACATTTTTTTGGTTGGCTAAATTTCCTTGACTTTCCTATTTGTAGTGGCATTATTCATTTCGAATGGAAGCTTATCTGATAGTTCTGGCTGTGCTTGCTCTCTGGCCACTATCAGATTGTAGTTACTACCTGAAGGCAGTGCAATCACATGGCTTGAGATCAGCAGCTAAACATCTTTGGTATCACTTTTCAGTCATTGAATAATGTCATCCGAAACAACTGGATATGTTTGATTTTCGTAAATGGCCTATACTTATAAACTTATGTAGTGCTTACTTTATCGCCGGGTTTTCACTTGGAAAACTCTGATGCTTGACAAATTTGATCATTGTCATAGGCCTTTAGGAATTTTCCAGGTTTATTCCCCCACATTTCCTTCTTCATGTTGCAAACAAGTTCTAAAATGGCCGGTACCTCTTTGTCACATCATTCGAGTCGCTTGCATTTGTATTTATCAATCTTACATTAGTTTCACATATGGCACGAACTCAATTCCCACATTTACAGTTATTGGTTCCTTTATTTCTTGCAGGAGGATAGCTATTCATCGATAGGAGTTCCTCTACCAGTTGACTAAAATTACAATATGATTCTGTTGCAAAGTGAGGTGGACTCCCAAGAACACGTGGTCTCCCAAGGATCATGAACCGCCGATGATGGCTCCGACGCTAGCTTCAATCTGCAAGACAAAGATCGTTAGAACCCGCCGAGAAAAGTCTCCGGCAAGGCACTCCGACGGTCAAGTCAGTCCCCGGTGGTGGAAGAGCAGCAAAGGCAATAGAACCGTAGCAAAAACACTATTGCGCGTCCCTGGGGGATGTGGAGTGGCGAGGTTTATATAACCGGAGGAGCTGACAGCTTCTGCCCAATTTGCCACCTTTTGTCGCGTAGCGAGGACAGGGTAAGGCATACTCAGAGGTGGTAGGGTAATGTGTCACATACCAGAATAAGGAAGTGGGCGATGTCAACTTATGGGTGAGCGTCGTCAGGCGCCGCTCGGCCTGACACCAACGTATGTGGTCGCAGTACGGGGGACAGGGTATGGCAGGGAGATCATGGCGTCCGCGAGATACTTGCGATTCGGGCCGGAATGGTACTTGATTTGCGCCGACCCCGTACAACTTCTATGAGTCTTATGTTAGGGAGTGGTTGTTCTGATAAGTCGCGACAAAAACCTTAGACAACTTGGCTTCCCGAGTTAGGGAAGGCTTTCCGAGCGAAGATGCGCTTCCCGAGTCGTGGTGAGCATGGTTTGGGATGAACGTCCGAACTTGGCTGACTCGGAGATAGTCTGGTCAATGACCGAGTACTCTTCTAGCTCGAGGTGCTTCTGACTCGGGGATCTCATGAGATGGTGATACTCTGAATGAAGACTTCTCTGGCTCGGGAGGTCCTCAGGAGCATGGGTCGCCACGCGTTCGGATGGGCCCCGAGCTGAGAAGTGCGCGGGGACATGCCCGCTTACGACTTGTACGAAGGTGAGAATTTAGACCATCGGTCGGATTGTACCCAGGGAGCGTGGGCCGCCACACGTCCGACTAGGAACCAAGCCGAGAGGTGCGCAGGAGCAGATCCGCTTATAACTTCCGGATACTTTGAGTTGAGACTCCCCTGACTTAGGAGTGCTACAGCTTAGGGATGTTGTGCGTCGGAACTTCTTCGACTCGGGATTCTCCTGATTAGGAACTCCCCTACCCAGGACTTCCTAGGCTTGTGGGCCCTCAGGGCTTCTAGCCTTTGGGGCCTTTATCCTTCTTTGCTTGGGCCAGGGCCAATGATTCCTCGCGCTTGGGGAAATGGATCGATCCGCTTGGATGGGCCTTATGTTCGACGAGCTCCTGGGGCCCACAAACCTATCTCCTCCTGACGGGTTGCCAGGCTGCCGGGCCAGACTACACATAAACTAGCCCAAGATCATAAGCATCCCCTCGAGTCTAGTCGAAGGAGGCACGAGTCCGACTGATTGGACCATCGTTCCGGCACAAGCCTGGCAGACCCGAATGGTGCGCCCTTGCATCCGATCTCCGTGGTCGACCCCAAGTCGGTGACTCACCCAACCAGTAAACCTTCCCATCCAACGTCTCTTCGATCTCCCCACGCCGAATCATCCCATATCTTTCCTTTAATTGCCGCTTTAATTGCCAGGGCCACGTGTCGACCAACCATTTGTCTCCCGAGCAACGATGAGTCTGCCGCCCATCTCTGCGAATGTCCGATCCGCACGTGTGCTCTGTCGCTTTGGAAACCGGCTCGTGCCAGATCGGACGATCGAGGCTCGATCTTGCCTTTTTCCCAGTTCACCATCGGACGGTCGGTGTCGTTCCCCGGAGCCCTATAAATAGGACTTTCACCCCACTATTTTTACCATCGCGTTTTAACTTCGACCCCGTCTTGCTGCTGTTTCGAGCTCTGCTAGGGTTCCGACGAGTCTGTCCTTCCGACCTTCTTCTCCGGCAGTTTTCTCCTTCCTCGGTTAGTTCCTTCGTCCTTGTCTTTTCTCATGGAGTCGCCCTCATCATCTTCTTCACCCCCTGAGCTATGGTATTCTACCATGGTCACTGACCTCCACGCTCATGACCTCGACCAAATCCAATCCGACTACCAGATTCCCGCCGACCATAGACTCCGTTTACCCAATTCAACTGACTAACCTGACTCCGCCCCTTCAGGCTTCATTACCTTATCACGAGACCACCTACAAGCCGGCCTCCGATTCTCCATCCATCCTTTCATCTCTTCCGTTTGTACATACTTTCGCATACCATTGTCCCAACTAGCCCCGAACGCCATCCGTTTGATGTGCGGCTCGGTTATCGTTTTCTCATTGTACCGAGTACCCCTCCAACCCGAAGTCTTCCATTACTTCTTCTATCCCAAAAAACAGGAGCCGGGCGATTTTTTCTTCCAAGCCCGAGCCAAAACCTCTTTCCTAGTGAAACTTCCCTCCTCTAACAAAGGATGGAAGGAACGCTACTTTTTTGTCAAGCCTACCCCGACTTCGAGCTGGCTCATAGCCTGGGTCGAGGATCTTCCGTCCTCTCCTCCCCTTTCTAAGTATTACCGTACCTCCGAGGCCTACCAGTCGGCGTTGTTCAAGCTCGGTGGTAGGCACTTCCACGAAGTACACCTGCTGAAGGAGGAGCTCCTCTTCGCCTTTGGCCTCAGTCCCGTGCCGATCCCTCGGTCGACTTCATTCGGTAAGCACTGTAATATTTTCTTAGAATATTTTTTAGCTCTAACTAAGATTGTGTTGTTCTTGCAGCCCCGATAATGTTGGCAGCGACCTTAGCAGAAGGCTTCGGCTTGGATGACGCCGAGCTGGAGGCTCGGGTCGCCGCCGAACTGCAGGCGAGGGAGGGCGCCCCGACTGAGGCCACTCCGGTGGACGCGTCTCCAACTGCCTTGGAGCAACCACCTGCAGCCCTTAGCCCTGAGACAATACCGCCAGCACCGGCCGAGCAGCCTACTTCTTCCAGGCGTCGACGGGCTGCTTCCCCGACTGGGGACTCAGCTGGCTCTTCTTCCAGCAAACGCCAGAAGAAGAAGAAGAAGAAGGCGAAGGTGGCCTCCTGTTGGGTCCGGGTGCATGTTGACATGGATGCGGGTTCGTAATTTTAAAATTAATTACGTGAAGCGGAAGGTTTAGCATAAATAATTTCTCTAAATCATTTAACCACACATCTAAGCATGCAATTTTATCTTGTGTAGACATGATCATATATTTAAAATTTTTGCAAAAACGTAAACTAATTTACATATTACCTCGCGTAACTCGAAGGAAGGGATGAGATCCAACCGTAAGCGTCCCTTGGAAGCTCAGCCTCTATTCGCGTCCACGCCGAGTATCTTCGGGATGACTTCGCAAAGCCACGAGTTTCGTGTTCTCGAGAACTACTAGATTCTCCGAGACCGCGACGAGAAAAAACAAGAGAGAAGACGGAAGACTAACCACAAAAGGATGGCCGGCTGGTGCTCTTTCTTGGGGCTGGTTGGCGCATGGCAAGAAGGGGAGAAGAGAAGGAGAGAAAGAGAGGGAGAGAGCCTATGCCTTCATCTCTTCGATTCACCACCCAAGCCTTGCCTTGGGTCCTTTATATAGTGACCTCTCAACCATCAAGCCTCTCAAATATAGAATAACTTATTCCATCATGTCAAGTTTGATTTTATATCATGGTTAAAATCATATTTTAATTGATGATAAAAATCTTCTCTCCTATGGAATAAATTTTCTTATCATGGTAAATCAATCCATGATTGATTTTATAAAATAAACCAATCCATGGTTCATTTTAATTTCCATGAAAAATAAACCAAACCTTGGTTTATTATATAAAAATTTATATCATCCATAATTTTATAAAACAAACCACATTTGGTTTATTTTATAAATTGAACCAAAAACTTGATTCTCTCCCTTTGTTGTGGCCGGCCAAGCAAAGAGGATGGAGACCCTCTTTGGCCGGCCCATCCAAGCCAAGCCCCAATGAATTAAACTTATTTAATTAATCTATTAAGTCTTCAAAAGACTTAGCCATTTTACGCTTCCGATGCGTCTCTGAAAAATTCAGATTCGACTTATCGTTTGGCTCAACCAAACTTAATCTCTCCTTATTGGAAAATCCAATTTTCAACTCGTTTTAAATCCCTCGGATTACTTGTAGTGCGTGTGACTATAGGCTTTCGATTTATGTTGGTCGTCTATAATTAATCAATTAATTATAGAACGATCATGAGTGGCACCTAGTAGTACATCATGATCCCCAATTAATCGAAAGATCAACGGTTGACCTTAGAAATAATTCGGAAACCCTTCAGCAACTATAATGAATCGTGCCACATTCCCTTCACCATCTTATACCCACTTGGTTCAGGATATGGTCTATGTGTGTCAGTCCCCACTAGGCTGACTACGTCACACCTAGCCCAAGTAACGTTTTCTTGTCCTACTGATTCTAATTACTCTCATGTATTCAAGAGATTCATACTCTGAACATGTCATGCTCTGGCCAGAGGCTTCGTGTAACAATCCGACGATAGGCCTCGGGTATACTTCTCCTCGCAAGGAGTGGTGAATCCTTTGTAGGCTGTTCAAACATCTTCGGGCACTTCGACTTATACCCAATCATCCTGGGTCCACACCTCCTTAGAGATGCTTGCTTAAGATGTCAAAGTATAAGTCTCCATAACCAAGATGACTTGAACATCGCAAGTCAAAGGAACATCGCACTTAAGCTGCAGTAAGAACTTCACTGTCATATTTATATGTAGAATACCATATGAAGTTTTACAGCCAGTCACTCCAATGAACTAGTTCCCTTAACTATCATTCATGTTTATCTCCGGACATCTCAATGTCACCAGCCAGTGAGAATCAACTGATTAGAGAATAACTCATGCTAGTCTCAACAGAATTGATAGTGTCCATATTTATCAATTCATCGACTAGGGACAATTTCAATACTTCACAATTGCACATGTAGAGATAATCACTAGTTGTGAATTCATCACAAATTCTCTCATGCTGTGAATTGTATTGCGGACATTCAGTAAATGAGTTTAAGATCTCAATCAAATACACAAACATGTATACCCAAATAGTGAATATTCATTAATTAAAATAAATGATTACAATCATAAGGTGATTGCCTTAGGACACTTCTCTCATATCACTAACAAACTCCCACTTGGCCTAATGCTAATCGCTACGGTACCCAATACCACAGACTCTAACATGACCCTCAAACTTGCTTTGAGGCAAGACCTTAGTTAAAGGATCCGCTAAATTTCTTTCAGTGGGAATTTTCTCAATTTGTATATCATTCCTACTTATAATCTCTCTGATCAGATGATAGCGGCGAAGCACATGTTTGGATCGCTGATGAGACCTTGGTTCCTTCGCTTGTGCAATAGCTCCATTGTTGTCGCAGTAAACCGGTATTGCTTCATCAATGGTTGGAACCACACCATGTTCTGAGATAAACTTCTTGATCCAGACTGCTTCCTTTGCTGCTTCCGAAGCTGCAATATATTCCGCTTCCGTGGTAGAATCCGCTACGGTGTCTTGCTTGGAACTCTTCTAACTTATTGCGCCTTCATTCAAAATAAATACGTATCCGGACTGAGATTTGGAGTCATCCTTATCTGTCTGGAAATTGACATTTGTATACCCACGTATTACCATATCACCTTCTCCATATATTAGGAACACATCCTTAGTGTTTCTTAAGTACTTGAGGATTGTCTTGACAGCCACCCAATGATCCATTCCTGGATCAGACTGGTATCTGATTGTGACGCTCAGAGCATACGATACATCGGGCCTAGTACATAACATAGCATACATGATAGATACTATCGCGGATGCATAAGGAATCTTATTCATGCAAATCCTCTCGTTTTCTGTGCGCGGACACATAGACTTCGAAAGGTTGATCCCATGCCTGATGGGAAGGTAACCTTTCTTGGATTCCGACATGCTAAACCTTTCTAGCACTCGGTCTATATATGTAGACTGCGAAAGACCAAGCAACCGTTTTGATTTATCTCTATAGATTCTAATCCCAAGGATATAGGTTGCTTCTCCCAGGTCTTTCATGGAGAAAGTTTTAGACAACCAAATTTTAACTGACTGTAAGACTGATATATCATTTCCTATAAGTAATATGTCATCGACATATAACACTAGGAATACGACTGCACTCCCAATAACCTTCTTGTACACACAAAGTTCGTCAGGATTTTGTGAGAAATCAAACTCTTTGATTGACTCATCAAAACGGATGTTTCTGCTCTTGGATGCTTGCTTTAGTCCATATATGGATCGTCGAAGCTTGCATACTTTGATTTTATTAACCGATGTGAAACCTTCAGGTTGTATCATGTATACATCCTCAAGCAGGTTTCCATTAAGGAAAACTGTTTTCACATCCATTTGCCATATCTCATAATCATAATGAGCTGCTATGGCCAGGAGCATCCGAATGGATTAAAGCATAGCTACTGGCGAATAGGTTTCGTCATAATCAATTCCTTGTTTCTGACGATATCCTTTTGCCACTAATCTAGCCTTAAAGGTAACAACATTACCTTTCATGTCGATTTTCTTCTTGAAAACCCACTTGCACCCTATGGGCTTAATCCCTTCAGGTGGGTTAACCAAGTCCCATACTTGATTTTTGTACATGGAATCCATTTCTGACTTCATGGCTTCAAGCCATTTATCCATTTTTGAATTTTTCAGAACATCTTCATAACTGATAGGTTCGTCATCGTTAATGAGTAACACGTCGTTCGATTCACTTATGAGAAATCCGTATCTCTCTGAATATTGCGTGTCCTATCAGACCTACGAAGAAGTGGTGTTGTTTTAGGTTCAACTGATAGCTCATCATTATGAGTTATTGGTTGTGGGTCTAGACTAGGTGTCTCTGTAATATCTATTGGAGTTTCTTGAACTTCTTCAAGTTCAATGTTATTCCCACTGTTCTCTTGTAAAAGAAATTCTTTTTCTAGAAATACAGCATGCCTTGAAACAAACACCTTTTGTTCCAAGGGATGATAGAATTGGTAACCTTTCGTTTCCTTAGAGTATCCAATAAATAGACATTTATCAGACTTAGCATCCAATTTGTCTGATACAGTCCGCTTTACATAAGCAGGACAACCCCATATCTTTAGGTGAGATAAATGAGGTTTCTTACTATTCTACGTCTCATATGGAGTAGTAGAGACTACCTTGGTCGGGACTCTGTTTAGTAAGTAAACAGCTGTCTTAAGCGCATAGCCCCAAAAGGATTTTGGTAGAGTTGCATGATTCATCATAGATCTAAC